>CAUZXS010000798.1:7500-154903 GCA_963585895.1 Sepioteuthis lessoniana | reverse complement strand
CACCAGAAAGCATAAATGTTGAGAAAATAATTTTCCACTGTCTTTTTAATTGTGAAATCTAAAAGATAAGTGTACAATTTGACTTGTTTGTGAATACAAATGAGGTTACATTACAGTCTTGTCCATAGAATATTTGTCATCTAAGTAAGACTAGAGAATATCATGATGGAGAGAAAAATCAATTTTAATATACACACTGACATGGAGCATGTAATTATAAGATAGTGTAATGTTTGAATCCTGCAAGAAACTTAACACATCCATTTTTTTCCATAATTTTATAATTTGACAAAAAGGAAATCTTTTTTTTTTTTTTACAGTTCAGTTATTTCAAATATTTTTTTTATCAATAAAATAAAGTAACTACTTTGTACAATATCAACCATACTGATGTGTATACATTTTGAAAATCATGTCTGTGTCTGTAATATAATTATAGATAATTCTATGCATTTATAGGTCATAGTTTTGTTGTGATTACTTTTTTGATCCTGGCTTTATAGAACTTACCTTACTTCATTTGGCCATTGGTCTGCTACTCTACTCCTTATCTATAGTTACTACTGAAAAGGAAGTAGACAAGTAGATTGTAGGGGGAAGTGGTAGATTTAGAGCAGGTTGGAGGACAAAATTGATGATGTTAGAATAACATGACACATTTGATGGAATGTCCATTGTTTTCACTTGTTGTGTACATTGGTTTGTTATAGTCTGCCATTAAATTTGATGATTGACAATTTAGTGTCAAATGTGAAAAAAATAAATTCCATAAAGATAAAGATAAGTGTTAGTTTTTCTAATGTGCACATATAATTAAGACTAAATAAGAAAAATAATTATTTACACTTGGCTATGATTGTGAAAGAATACTTAAAATAATGTTTCGAATTATTAAAATAATGAAAAATTGGACACGATCAGTTGATAGCATTTATTCATAAAATAAATGAAAAGATGAAAGGACATTTCCAATAACCTATTAGGTCATTGGGGTGCCAAGCTGAGTATTTTCCTTCATGACATCTGTGTGAGTAATGGAGGAGGGGTTACTTGGTAGTGCCCATATATACTCCTAGTAACATTCAACAGCTTGTATTGTGATAGATGGTGTAAGCAGTTGAGAATGTTCTCTGATCTTACCTATCTTTGTTTTTTAAAGCATTAAAAATGTTTAGTTGTCCTTTAGTATAAATGATGTCCTCTTAAAAGTGAAAAAGTTTTCTTTCATCATCCTTATCATAAATTATCTGAGCAACTGATATTATAAAATAAAGAAAGTTAAAGCAATTGGTTTCTTTGTTGTATATCAAACAAAAATTTTCTATATTAGTTTTTGCTTCATTGATGTGTGGTTTGATCAAAATATTTACAACTAGTATGACTCATAGAAATTTCATGGAACAAAAAAAATCAAGAGGAGATATTTAAGTAAGAAAGGATGATTTACATCATATCAAACACTCTGTTCAACTACAGTGGAATTGTCTTGTGTTAACTTTATCTATCCTCTCTAAGTAGCTTAGTAAACATAAATTAGTGTACATTGTTTTGCTGAAGATTTGATAAGCTCCAATGATCTAAGGATGTTATTGTATATTTTTGTATTATTTATTGCAAAGCCACAATTGGATTCATATGTAATAACATTGAAAATCATTCTTTTTTGCTTAAATAGATCCTCTTGATTTTCTTTTTCATTTTGTAGAATTTCTTCAGGTTGTGCTTGTAGTAATAATTATTGTATATACTTGAGTAATAAACGACCCTTAATATATAACCTGAAAAGGGTGTTTCTATCTCCAAAGTTAGGCCTAGAAATAAATTAAACTTTTAAGAATATCCCAATTGATTGAGGAAGAAGGTGAAAGAATATTCCGCTTATTTTTGGTTTGATATTTTTTACAGAGGTTGTTTTAAAATAAGTTTAATAAATTTTCAGTTTTATGGTGTCTCTTATTAATCTCTAACCTGTCATCAATCTGTATCCTTCTGCTTTGCTGTTGTCGTTAATGCTATTAATTAAAAGGAGCAGAAGCATAATTTCCTTGCTCACTATATTAAGCAAAGGTGATGGGAAAATCTGGTTCCATTATTTTTTAGATAAATTTGTTTTCTAAAGACCTTTTTAGTAAAGGTGAAAAAGTGAAAAAAAAAAAAAAAAAATTGAGACAAATGAGTGTGAAAGGACAAAACACAAGCAGAATCATGATATAGATGATTCTTGAAATGAAATGTATATCAAATGACATGGAATGAAATGAATGTCAATTTAAAGTCACTTGCACTTCTGTGAAAATATTCAATGATGCATCAGTGCCATTTTGTTGTATTCATTTGATTAAAGTATCAATGACAAACAAATAGTCTTTGAAGCATTAAAATAGTAGTATAATACATTATGGTATATCTGTGATAATGAGTTTGGATACTTGTAATGTTAACTATGTTCAATCAAAGTAAAACTGCAGTACAAATGTCAATATTGAATTCATCATGAGATGAATATTTTGATCTGATTGTTTGATTTGATCACTGTAAATTTCTATGTTCTTTTCTGCTGTGTGTGACAATGAATTTAAGATAAAACATTATAAGAAAATTTTAAAAGACTAATGGATGGTCTTCATGTGTATCATTTCTAATTATTTAATTTGATAGATGATATTTTTTGTCTTCATTGTCAGATTATCTATGAATTGTTTTTTTTTAGTTATCCTGACTATTTCTGGATTTAAGTTAATTTGAAAATTTGTAAGCAGTATGATTTGAGATATTGAAGGAAGCTATTATTATTGCTGTACCTGGTTATGAAATTTTTGAACCTTTTGTATCATAAGATTCCTGTAAGTTTGTCTAGTCTTCGTTGATGTTAAAACTGTTTATACAATGAAATAAGTTATTTATCGAAGTAGGAATTAGCAACTTGTCTCAATGATGCTTATCAATTAATGGATAGAACATAAAAATTTTGAATTGTAAAATAATTTTGGTAGGCCTGGAATACAGGAGTGGTACTACCTGTTAGGTTCCCATCTATGAGTCAAATAGATCTATTTAAAAATATTTGTATTCCATCAGAATACTTGATACCATATAACTGTAAATTATTTGTATTAAGAATTATTATTTGAAACTATAATCATTTATTAAGGATTATTATTTGTTACTTGAAACTGAATAACTGTATGCAAACAAATGACTATTATCAAATTGAAATAATTATTTAATATCATATAACTTTGTACAAAAAC
The DNA here is from genome assembly GCA_963585895.1 of Sepioteuthis lessoniana. Taxonomy (NCBI): domain Eukaryota; kingdom Metazoa; phylum Mollusca; class Cephalopoda; order Myopsida; family Loliginidae; genus Sepioteuthis; species Sepioteuthis lessoniana. Next base: position 151,652 of record CAUZXS010000798.1, on the reverse strand, counting down.
TATGCAAAAAATATAAATGTACTATGAATGCAATTCCCCAACCTCTAGGCATAAAATAATCCTAAATGGGTTAATATGCCATTAAAATCAATCAGTCTTGTATAATCAGCTATGGTAATTGTAAAGTCTTCTTTAGGTCACCTCAGAAGTGACTGTTATCACAGGCCAAACCAAATCCTTGCTATAATATTCATTCTGCTTAAATAGATCTCAATTAATCTTTATCATTCTGAACCATTACATTTTAAATTTTATTTTCAAGAATGATTATTTTTTGATATTGAACATTTTTTTCTAAAGCAAAAAGTATCAATAAATTGAATCTAGTGATTGACAATATGTACTCGTCTTGTTTGTTGAAAATCTGAATCATTGATGTATCCATATCCAAAAGTAGCACATATTGACTTATATATCTTGGTGCAAGGTGATATTAAATAAATGACTTGGTAAGTATAATTCCAATGTCAGTGGCTTGAATGATTAGGATTAATATTATATGTATACTACATGTCCTAATGCTCTTAACAGATTGTAGGATAGTTGTGGTCTCAATAAGACCTGATTCCTTTACATTAGTTCTTTTGAACTTGAAGTTTTATTTGTGTATGGTTATGTTTTTTAATTTTCTATGAAAAAAGTAAATTATTCTAATCTTGGCTCAAGAATAAGGATTTTATATATCAACCATTTGATGAAAATAGGCTAAAATGAATTGTATCATTAAAATTGCTACTTTGATTTTGAAAGTTTTAGAAGATATAGAGTAGATAACATTAATATAATGTCTAAAGTAGGTACCCCCAACCTGCATCTACCCTCAAGGCCCATCCTGTCATATTTTCCAAGATACCATGTAATTTACATGGAATCTTGGAAAATATGATAGGATTTGTGGTTTAATTGACTAAATATACTTAAAAAGGAGCTATCATATATTTTAAAATAACACTTTCACAAATGTTTTGATAAGTAATTGTTTCAAATTATGAATATGAATGCTGAATAGGTGTTCTTTATGTAATATATTCCTATATTAAAAGAGAGATATTTTCTCTGTAATTGGAACTGAAATAATTTTTTATTACTTTAGGAAATCAAAATTAATATCTTGTAAATCAATGTGAAAAAGAATATAAGCAAAAACTCTGGTTTAACATAAGCGAGATAAAAGAGAATTTGGATTATTAAGGAACAGAGAGTGGCGGGGGACAAACTTTTGATCAGAAATTGACTGATCAACTTCAAACATTTTGGGAATAAGCTTAAAAATTTTTGTGGACCTCTTTGCTTTTTCTACTGATTTAAAAGCTATTAAGATTAATACAAAAAATAATCTTGAACAAGAAAAAATATCAAACTGAGTATTTGCTCTATAGTTATTTATGGCCTATTTGATATGATTTAACAGTAAATGAGATTTGTATGAGGTTTTTTTTTTTAATTCCACTAAAAACAAAGAAAAAGGAAGATATTTGAAATGTGGTTTATATAGAATTCTAGTGATTTTATAAGCACTTAGTTATACTAAGTGATTAAAGATATTTATTGTTTGCTAGCAGCAAGTTTGCTCTGAATGTTTTGTAAAGTATGGATAATGAGTAATTTAGTTTCTAATTTCAATAATCATGAACAGTTAATTTTGTGTATGCTGAGTAAAATAAAACAATGCTGTTTGACTAAAAAAATGCCTTATATAAAAAGTGAGAGCTTTTATTTGAATAACAAAATGTTTGATTTTTGTAGTGGAACAGCCATAGATTTGGTTAATACATACTTTTAAAACTGGACTATCCAATGGACTGCTTGATCTAATTGTCCTCACAATTTGGGACTTCTTAGATGGTGACCTCTCTCTTTGACAAAATTTTTAAGTGCGCACGCACGCATGCGCGCACATCTTGTGCAGCCTTTTTTCTGTCTACCTACTTAGTTGACACAGCCTAAGGGTATTTATATTTAAAATATCAAGGCATTCTAAATTTGAGTTTCAAAATTATTTAAAAATATAAACATCCTTGTTTATATTGTCATTTGTCAAAAGTTGGCTATCGCATGCTTCTGTTCTATTTCAATAAACACAAAATCAGCTTCTGGACTCATGATATCATAAGAGAGACTTATCCCATAACCGGGTTTGGTTGTGGGGGTATTACACATGTAGTGTATTTTGGGTAGAAATATCCTGATGGAACCCATCCCTCTCAGGTCTGGTTTGAATTCAGTTTGCCTTCTTCTAGACTGGTTGCCATATCAAAGTTAAAGAGCTTAGTCTGTCCTACTATTTACTTGTAGCTAGAGGAAGAATAGTTGGATTCATAATTTTTTCCATGCTTTGTGAAAGGTAAACAACCTTGTCCAAGAATTGAACTTTGGTAGTCGATTTCATTTCCTTCAATGATAATTGTTTGCCATGAACAACATGATTATTTTTAAAGATATCTCTCTTTCTCAATTACTAGATGGACCAAAAAAATTAAATGGCATTTTGCCATGATTCCAAAATTTTCTCTTATACATTTCACTGGGCTTATGATGGTGATTTAAACAAAATACAAAACAAATCAGTGTTTGGAATAGAACTTCGCACAAAGCAGCAAGTACATGTTTAAAGTTTGTAAACTACCTTATTCTGAATTGTATTCTTTATATATTGTTATTATATTTAGTCTTCTTTCTTTTTAAATCTCTGATTTTATGGTCTTTTATAAATGTTGCTGTGGTCTCTCTCTTCTGTACCTATCTGATATGGAAAGTGATAAAAAATATTAATCATAAAAGCATGACTTATTCTGAGTTTTTTGTTTATTAATATAGAAGAATAAATGTTGTTTTTTTCCCCTTCTTCTTAAATTTTATTTATTCTTAACTGAATAGTGCAAAGATATCAGAAATGGGTATACACATCTTTAGTGTTGCATTAATAGAAATCAACAAGATCATAATAGTTCTATTGAATCATGAAATTCCTATTGTCTGTTGAATGATTTGGAGCCTGGTAATGTGCATCCATGAGTGAAGCAATGATACAATACAAATGCAACTCATAAGAATGATGGTAATAATCTAATATGACCACACTCTCATGGGTAAACATTAACTCCATACTTGGATGAATGCCTTGTATGCTTAGCGCTAACTTGTTAAGTGTTGTTTTTTAATTACACATGGATTTCAATTATTCACTATTTGAGTATTGATGCATCATTGCTTGTTTTTTCTTGTTTGCTAAGAATTTATTTAGTTATTTTTTGGCTGACACTTTTGTCAGTCATCTTTAAAAGTGAAATTAGGACATGTGTGTTCGCGTGCATGCATGCACACACACACACACACACTAATTGCATCCCTGCACAAGAGTAAGACTCCTCCAATGAGTATCCTGGATATGACATTAAACAATTTGATGGCGAGACTCCAGCCCTGGAGCTTTGGGGAATGTGGAGTACCCCTTCATTGTCATTGCTCCCTGGTCTGCTCTGGCTCATAGTGGAAACATCTGATGGGGGCTTATCTATGAGTCAAATAGAACTGTTTGACATTTAAACTGTGTTCAAACAAATGACTTAAGCTAAATTGAATTGTTAGAAATAGAACTGTTTGATCATTTAACTGTGTGTAAACAAATGACTTATCTAATTGAATTAGTTAGTGATTCATAGCAATACTTGGAACCATTGAACTGTGCAAACAAATGATTAATATTGAATAGAATTATCAGTGTTAGATAGTGCAAACTCATTTAAAATTAAAATTACCTCTAGATTATTCACTTACAAATCATATATGTATATCCATTTAAATGTGTACAAACGAATGATCAGTAGTAAATAGAATCATTTGTGTTAGATAGAACTGCTTGAAACCATTTAACTGTGTGAAAAAAAGTTAAGGGTTTTTTAAAAATGTTATCTACAAAATTTGTTTACAAATCATATATTTGATATATATGTGTAAAGAAGATTTGGCATTAAATAACCTACAATGGTTGATATGCCATAAAACCCAACCAACCAATTCACATCTCATCATTTAGTAATGCTCATAGCATGGCATCCCTTGACTCTCTCTCACTATATGTCTCTATTTTCCATCACCCCTGGTTGGTCATGTAGAGTGCATCCAGTGTTGTAAGTCTTTATTGGTCAGCCAACTCGGGTATATTTATATGTAGAAGTTCATAGGAGAATGTTGTTTATGAATTTGTCCTTACTTGTGCAGCAGTATCCACTATGTCTTGCTTGTCTTACTTGGATGGTTTATGAGATAGGAGACAAGTAGCTATGCAGTTGTTACGAGGATTATTAAATAAGTTTCCAGACTTTTTTTGTATGGGCACTTTTATTGATAGTACACATGAAACTATACTCCCCTTCGAAGTAATCTGCTCCAGCTGCAATCCACTTGTTGTACTGTTCCAACAACTTCTGGAAGGCCCCATGGAAGTCCTCCTGTGTGAGTATGTCAATGACCCTCATCACAGCCTCTTTCATCTCCTCAATCATCTCATAATGGCAGTCACAGGGAGCAAGGTCTGGATAGTGAGGAACTGTCTTGATGCCCATCTTGGTCAAATAGTCTGTGACAAGGATGGTCTTGTGGACTGGTGCATTGTCCTGGTGGAAATGCCACTGACCTGATTTGAAGAGTCCTGGCATCTTCCATTGGAATCTCTTCCTGAACTCCCTTAAAACCTCAACATAGTAACCCTAACCCTTTGGCCAATCAACTCTGGTATATTGACTTCCTTACTCCTTCCACACCTCTCATCATCCCTTACAGACTGCCTGCCTTCCTTTAATATCTTATGCCACTCAAAAACTGATGCTCGATTCATGCAAGATGGTCGAAAAGCAATTTGAAGTATTCCCTACGTTTCTGTGGCATTTTTCCAAGTTTAAAACACAATTTTATTGCATATCTTTCTTCTAAAGTGTCCTCCTGTCCAGATTGCATTTTTGAAATTCACCAGCTGTGACAATCAGGCTTTAGTAGAGTGTATTCGAATTCCTGCTGTAGCTGTTCATTTGAACCTGAAATCATGAAAATTAGTCATCTCATAAGAGGTATAGCAATAACAAACTGAATTTTCAAGAGTCTACAACAATTTTAAATGCCTATACAAAAAAGTCTGGAAACTTATTGAAGGCACCACATATGTGGAGTGCTGCTTCCAGGATTTGTTTGAAACAGCACATAGCATTCTTGTGTAGTTCTCATCTAGCTTTTTCTCCAAGTGTTTAATTAGAGTCCATGTAGTACATTCATACTGTAGTACCAAAATGGCTATAGTTTTAAAGAAATCCTATTTCATTTTATTAGAGAGATTAGTTTTGAATGATTGACAATCTGTCAATTGCAGTCCATAACTTCCCTATGTTTATGTTGATATCAGTTTCAGTCAAGGAGATATTGATATGTATATATGTGAATTGGTTCACGTAAAGTGGAGAGGGCTCTTTGTTTCAAACACATGACTTTGGATTCAAAATGCCACCTGCTGCTTACTTCTGTCTATGCAGTAGAGATTTGGTTTGTGCTGGTGTATATGCAAGAAGCTCTAGAACATCTGCATTATCTGCCTCTGTCATAGTTTCTGTGGGATATTGTTTGCTTCTTGTCTTTTATAATTTGAAACCATTTTCTTTTCTTAGATCATATTGTGTTTGTAGTAGGTAATCTCAATAGATTATGAATACATATATTGCTTATATATCTCCTTGCAAGACTCCAGTGACAGTATCAAAGAAGTTGATATCATCATTGGGTGAGTGAACCATTGCTTTTGTATTTTTGTAAAACATCATTATAGCAGTAACAATTTTTTTCAGAAGACCGTATTCTAGTAGTATTTGCTCCATCTTTCCTCTGTGTATGGAATCAAATATTTTTGAGAAATCTATGAACAATAGTGTTGACACAAGATTTTTTTTTGCACATAATCCTTTGATGATTTGATGGATAGTCAGAATCTGTGATTGATTTCTCCAGAAGCTATTCTGATTTTTCCTAAGAATTTTCTAAACTTCTGGTCCGATATGATTGAAAAGCAGGGCATCATAAACCATAGCAGGTATAGCAGTAAGAGCTATGCTGCTACAGTTCTTAGTGATTCCAAAGTCACTTCTCTTGGAAGTCATGTTAATTCTTCCTCTTATCCCTAGTAAAATTCTTTTCTTTTGTAAATTCCCTTCCCACTTGTTTTTCCTCTTACTCTTTATATGAATGTATATGACTCATTATTACATTTGTTATTTCATTATTTCCTGGATTACTCCAGTTTACCCTTGATCCTTACCTTATAATGCTGAGTGTTAAGCAAGGAGGCATCAGGTACCATTTTTGTGTCTTTGGTATGACTCGACCTGGGATTGAACCCTGGTCTTCCTGATGGTACCTTTCTAAATTCATTCCATCCGAAAGTCAAAGGACTCCTATGAAAACTTGAACAGATCAAAGATAGAATAGGCAGACAGAGTGCCTGTCTTTTTTAATCAAACGTCTTATATATATATATATATATATATATATATATATATATATATATGAGAGAGATGAACAATAGTGATACGACAAATATGGATATTTTTTGTGGTCATTTATTTTTTTAATTATTCTCAAATAATTTTTAAAAAAGTATTTTATCAATTGTTTTCAACTAAACATTATATGATATGTTATATTAGACATATGGCAGAGAGCTGTTCACTTGGAAGATATTTTTTAAGTATAGGAGGCAGTTTATTTCCAATTAGCCATAACTGTTTTGGATAGATTTTTAACTTGGGCATTTGTTTATTTAGGTGTTTTTATGCATCAATCATATCAGTTTGTGTGTATGTATGTATGTATGTATGTGTATACACACACAAAGTTTCATTTGTTTCTTCAACTCAATTTTACTTGAAATTTTTTGTTATGCATATTTCATTTAAAAATGGAAAAATAAGAATAATTTTTTAGTAGATTTTATAACTTAGATAAAAAAGGCAGTTAGATCAACTAAGGAAATATTGGAAATATATATTAAAAATTGGTGATTTTTTTTTTTTTTTAACTGAAAGTTACAAGTGTGAGATATTTTGCTGGCTGTTGGGTCATGATCATTTGTGTGCTAGTTTTTAAAGCATTGCTTGTAATCTTGCATAAAACAAGCTAAAAATACCAATTGAGAAATTGGAAGAGAATGAAATTGATTAAAGCATTTACATCATAGTCAACATTGGACACAGGAATCTATAGTTCTCATCTTTAGATGTTGTAATGCATATTTCATAACCTTATAATCCATATTTATAAGTGGGTCCTAAAAAGTTCTTGGCTCAACTAAGAAGGAAATAATCTTTTTAGAATTTTCATTAAATTGTTTTGGAAAAGTAAAAACTTGAAAAATGATATGCCAAGTATGTTGAACTGTAGGATGGATCTGTAGAACTGTATATATTTTTTTATAGCTTGTGGTCATTCCCATTTTGGTTCAGTCAAGAACTTTTTGGCACCCTCTTGTATAATTATATCTAAGTATTTGTCTTATATACATTTCTGTGACTTCAAGCATGCTTAGTGTAATGGTTATCATAAGAAATGGAATCAGTGACCTGAGTTCAAATCCTGGATGAGGCTGTTTACATTTCACTTTGAACTAATGCTCTTAGGAAAGAGATGAATCCCACTGTTCTTTCCTCAGCTATAGATAAATTGTAGAGCAGACTGGATTCCTTAGCCTTAGTAAAGCAACCAGTCTAGGAGAAGGAAAACTTTGAATTCAAACCAGCTGTCATTTGCTTAAAAAATTGACCTTACGTCACATCTTGGTGGAGGTGTTGGGTAAATACATGTATCTTTTTACCAGATTATTTTCTTACTTTTTGAAAATTCAGATATTTTTTTGTGTGTGCATGTGTACACACACACACACACACACACACACACACACACACACACACACACACACACACACACAGATTATTTTTTCTTTGCTGTCGTCTAAGTCTTAGCTATTTGTTGATTTAAATGCTTTCTACCCTTTTTGCTAATATAGCTAACAAAAAGTTCACTCTAAAGTGGAATGTCATTTTCTCTACAATTCAACATTTACCCTTCTATCAGGTCAGACAGTGTATTTACATAATAGCAGGTTAGTGTCATAATAAAATGTATGAAGTTATGCTGGTGTCTCTTCCAATAGTGACCCTGCTAAAAGCTTTCTGAATTGAATGTTTTTACAATGACACCATTGCTTGAAAGATAACCTACTAAAGTTAAATTACTCTATCTAAGCTCACATATTCCAATTTTTTTTTCCTTTTGTTATATTTTTATCTCTAGTAAATTGTCTTTCCTAAAGGTGAAGCCATCTACAACATAATGAGGAGACTCCCAAATGCAGTTATCATTAACAATATTTTTCATTAAATATTGACATGTAATTATAGAATAAAAAGTACCTGTGGCTTTAAATTTTTTTGAATTTAAAACTCTTATTCTATTTTTGAGACTACCATATATCTCTAATTTTGACTATAAATATTATTTGTTACTATAAAATTAGCAAGTTTTAAAGGTTTTACTGAAAATTTGCTGTTTTGCAGAAGTAAAATTTTCTTTAATTTACAATATATTTTAGTCAGCATTTAAAATCTGTCTTTTGAAGATTTATTATGATATTACCTTGTAAGTTATAATAAAATTGTATCATGTTCTGATTTGGAATCAAAATACTTTTCATATTAATTTTCCTACAAATTAGGTTATGTATATGTTCAATTTTATATTATTTTCTTAAATATTACAAAATATATTCATGTCTGCTGTATCTATGTATAGGTTATTAGAGAGAACCAGCATTTCCTATATATTTATGTGTATGTATATATTCACTGAGAATTAAAGAGAATGCTGAAGGAAAGTTTGGACTATTTCAAGCAATAGCAAGGATCATATTTCCTGTGGATTGTAGATTATTCCTATGGGGTGTGGACTTGTTCTTTATTTCTTCAGTCTGTGTGGTAGACTTTCCTCCCTAAAGACAGATCATGTTTCTAGTTTTCTGCTCTGAAAGCCATGCAAGTGTTGAGTCCAATAAGTCACAGACAGGAAACTTAAGGTCTAATTTAGGGACATCTGTTTGTACTTCATATTGCTTTTAGATTTTGTGATATAATTTATATAGAACATTGAATGGTTAATGGTTCAGTTGCCAGTGTCAGGCTGGAGAATTTCATAATTCAGAAGTAGGAAAAAATTTTCAAACTGAATGATGGTGAATATTTTTCATGAGTAAACGTCTGACTGAATTATTCAAATAGTATTTGTAGTAATTTCCTTGGTATGTAATTTGCAGATGTCTTAGCATTTCTTTTTGTTCAGTTATCAAATTATGGTTTTTATTATAATAAGGTTATGAAAACTTATTTGAATTGTGCATGTGTCTAATGATCAATCCAACTCTTTTGTTAGTGAATTTCAAAGCATGAACTGTGACATTATCCTTTTTACTTTTTTTTTTTATTCTCTATAGATTCTCCTCTTTTCATCTGTAACAAACACCATATGAAACAGTTTACAGCCCAGAAATAATTCTAAAGCATATCACACAATCTTAGCTTGCCTCTCTCTGCAGTATCTTTACCTTACCATTATTCTACCATTTCTGTTGTTGTCAGGGTCAAATGCTTGTTGAATATCAATTCTTCTCTTTGGTAAGCTCTGGAACAGTGTTGAGTGGACATCTTACTTCCCTTAGGCTTATCTCAGTTTTGTTCTTCCTGTGATATGTTTCCTTTTTTGAATTGACTGCTCTTCACTTAGATGTCTTCCTGCTGTTTCCAAGCATTGAAGAGAAGCATGCTTCCTGTTGGTTAGTGGAAAGTAGTGAGTATGGTCAGATTAAAGACTCTCTACAAGTGTTAGTGTCCATAGCAGGCATTTCACAGACTTATTCTTTTTATCTCTACTGTTTTTGCATTTTAATCTTTTGTTTCTTAAAGTGCTTGGCTTGTTCATATGTCCATGCCTTCGTTAATCAGAGCTTAGTACAGTTACTTAATACAAACATTCATACCTGCTGGGAAGGAAATAAAGTAGAGAACACTCAACTTTTTTCTTTATTTTTTTTAATGAGTTTCTCACCAACTGATACATATTTTTTTTATTCTCTTATTTTGTCTGAAGCAGACTTAATACTCATTTGGTAGTTATTTGAGAGGTCTATTGCATTAGAAGTGAGATCAAAGTTAATTTCATCTCTTGTTCGTAAATCATGGGGAAAAGTCTTAGTTGTGTAACTATTAGCTCTTATCAATTCCAAGTCATATTCTAATAGAAGGTTGTACTTCAAGAGTACATTTTTGTTGCATATTGTATCTATGAAAGCTCTAACTGGAAATGAAACCAATATCCAGTTTTATGTTTGCATACATGTATAGGTGTGTAATTTTGTATATACCCTCCCCCACTCCCTCTTTCTTGCACACACAGTTTTCTCTCTCATTTACTCATACAAGTAGATAACCTGCTATATTGGGATTATACGTTTGGTTTGATTCTTGTCATTATTTCACTCGTATATTATTGATGATCATGAGAAAGAACAAAAGTCAGATTTGATTGAAGTATATGATTTAAAACTAAGGGTTGTTTTGCAAGTTGGAAGACAATTATTTTCTATTGGGGATTTTCTTTTTACAATTTTACAATTTCTTTTACAGTTCTTCTCTCCATTTTAGATTATAGTAAAATATCATTTTTTGTTTAAAAATTAATATATCTTCATCATTTATAGACTCCATTGATATAAGCCATTAAAATTGTGGAAAATCTTGTTAGAGAGACCTGTACTTTGAATAGATTATCAAAATTCAAGCCATTATGCATTTTAAAGTTCTACAAATCTGATGTGATCTGATTATATTTGGTTTCAAATGTTTTAGGTTTTTATTTATTTTTCCAGAATTGAATTACATAATTGTAAATCTATAGGTAAATATTAGTATCATGTTGATATATATTTGACATATTCTAGACTTGTAGAAAATAAGGAGGGGTTTCTATTTTGTAGGTTTTTGGTTTTCGGCCTCATTGGTTTCCTATCTAAATATTGTATGTACTCAGTTCAAGAATATATCACATATAGAAAATATTTTTGAGTTGGATTACACATATTCGTCTTTCTGGAGATCTCATTTATTGTACATGATTGACAAGATGTGATTAAAGTGACTGGATGAATAGAATTTGATATTGTTTTGGAACAATGATCTTCCTTATGAAAGAAATGAAAAGAAAATGCTTTTTAAATAGTTTTTCTTCAAGGTAATACTTGTTTCAAGTGTTGTGATTTTTGATTTTCATACATTTCAGCTTCTAGAGCAAAACTGATGGCTTTTAACTCCTTATCGAAAATTCGTGGCCAAGCAAAGAGTTCAGCCTATCCACAGCCAGAGGGCACATTGGGTGAAACCATGGTCAAATATGGAAAGGACCTTGGTGAAGACAGGTTTGGTAAGAATACATTTATATTTAAAGTTCATTGTCTTTTTATACTATATTTTGTATAGAGAAAAAATGCTCTTAAAATTTTCAAGAGATAGTTTTATAACAATCTAAAAATATTTATTACTATCAAAGAATGTTTGGATCATGATTTATTTTGTAAGTACCTTTTTGTTGCTTAATATATGTAATTAATTCAATAAGTCTGCAGCATAATGATTAACCCTGCCCAATAACCCCCCCCCCCCGAAAAAACAAACAATGCACCAAATATTTGTTTTTCAACATACATTTCCTTTTCCATGCCCTTAATTCAGAAGTGAATATTAATTATACAGATCAAACATTATTCAATGAAATTTTCAGATAATAACAATGTATAAGGCTACAGACTTATTGATCAACTCTCATAATTGATTTCTAGCATTTACATCAAAACTTTTGTAGTGACCAGCACACGATATGAGGTTCAATTCCTTGGGCTGTGTAATACAGTGTTCTTGAAAATTAAGTTACAGTTTTGAGTTGGCAAAGAAGATTTGTAGGTATTGTAAATTTTTATCACCATTCATGGTGATACTTGTCAGGGTGAGATAGCAAAATTGCTTTCAGCTTGTGTGTTGATCACTACACTTTCTTAATTAAGGGAGACAAAATAGATAGAAAGCCAGTTGTCTTTTGATTGGCATTTTGGTGGCAAAATAATATTGGATCAATCCAATATTATTTTGCCACCATCTTGAATTGATATTACAACAAATAGTAAACTCTGTAACTCTTCTATTAAAATATTTTCACCTTTAAATTGGCATTTAAATGATGCCCACTGTGTATAATCTCCATTAGCCAGTGACTTTCCTTGTAAATCTGATTTCTCCTGCAATAATTAATTATTTTCTTTTTATTTTTCAAAAATTGATTTTTAATGTTCTAACATTTGTATTGATTTTTGCCTAAGCCAGATTGAATAATAGAAAAAATTGAAATAAATAAAACCTTTTTGTTAAATCTTTCCTTATTTTTTCAAATGAAGGCATGTTAAGCTTGGAGTATTGCTGGTGAAATATCATTTGATATTATCAATTAGATTTTTCTTGATACATCACTAGTTTAGTTTTAAAATGATTATATTGAAAAATTATCTTTATTTGTAAGATGAATTTTCTTAGGATATGTGTGAAAAATATATATTCATATTTGTCTCTTATCATTCATATCTGCGATGCATGATTTATCTTAGAAATTAATGTTTTCGAAAATGTGTGTGTGTGTGTGTATATATATATATATATATATATATGTGTGTGTGTGTGTGTGTATTAGTTGTTTTAATGCATTATCTTACTGTGTTGAATCCTTTGAACTTAGGTACCCTATATGATTATTGATTAAGCTTGTATTATTTGTAGCACAAGACTAGAACTATGGGGCATTCAGTGATAATCAGACTCACCAGTAATATTCTACCTAAGTACCTAAATTCATACTTTTCCTAAGGGCATTAGCATAAAATGAAATGCATACAGCTTCATCCAGGATTTGTACTCTGGTTTGTGACTCCATTTTCTACAACAATAACTGTGACATTCTTTACTAATACTTGGCCAAAATTATATGCTCTATACTCAAGTTTCGATGGAATGCTAATTTTAAATTCAGGTTTAGGTTATAAATTTACAATGTCAAATAAAAACTTGTCCTTTGCTACCAGCTGAGCAAGTTGGCAATGGGTGAGCACAGATTTATAACAGCTGAATATCAGTAATCAAGGCAGAATGGGAAAAGTGGTTGTTGGAAAAAGCCATATAAGAATGTTTATGTCCAAAACTAGTGGAATTGTTAGTTTAATTTCATTTGTAAAAGAGAGTGAAATTGGCTGACACAGACATAGAAAAATTGAAAAGAAATATACAGATTAAAAAAAGGGCATTACAATCTAACGTTATAGGTTATTTGGTTCAAGCTACGTTTTAAGCTTATCCTTTTATTAGTCAGGCATTTTGAATTTGATGATTGTGGTTTTTGTTAAAACTTTATTTACTATTCTTGATTCTAGTTATCTTAAATCTGGTTTTATGTAAAATATGAAAGATTTTTAGGGACAAAGACAAAAATAGGTTTTGTTTAAGACTATAATGTTGTTATTATTAACAACTCGACTATTTGAAAGTGAGCAATATATGAATTGTATTAATCCTTTGGTTTTATTTACAAGATAATTGTTTTGAGAATGGAGTGATGTATCCTGCTGTACAGAAATTGGTAAGTGTGTATGTAATTTATATAAGATTACATACACCTGCTCAAAAGTTAAACACCTATTCTTCTTTTTTTTTTTTTTTTTTTTTTTTTGCTAGATTCAAAATTGACTTTACTCACAAAATGCTATTGTGGATTTTTACCAACACCAAATGCAAAATCTGTTTAAATTATGCAATTGTGAGTACAGCTAAGTAAAAAAAACAAACAATGATATCATTAGGAAAATATGTATTTCAAAGGTAACTGTGTAAGGTAGGTAATTTATGGCATAATGAGGTCAGAAATGACTGCTTATCCAAGTTTATTGGTATACTTTGTATAACTAATTATCAAAAATCATGAATTTTCCTGGGTTTGTTGCATAGAAAAATGATGTTGATATTTAGTAAAGATATTATTTGCATGAATGACACTTTCCAAATGCTTCTTCATGCTGCTTGTTAATCTTTTGATAGGATGTCATGAAGCAAAACCACCAGTCTTAAGCATTCTTTTAATGGTGCCTTGTTGAAATGCCATTAGTCTTGAAGAATGTGACTTGTTGAACTGATTCTTTTCTGGTATGTCTCACAAGCAACCTATCCTTATGTAACCATGTTTTTCTTGGTCTTCTGTCCTAGGCTTATGTTTTACATTCCAAATTGTTGTGTGATTTTATACCAAATGGCTTATTACTATGTGGCTTATGTTGATCTGTCTTACAATTTTTCTTCATTGCAAGCTAATACCATGCATGACAATAATCTTTCAACATTGATTGTCCTAATTTTTAATCTTGGCACTTGCTTGCATTTAGGTTAGAAAAACTGAGTTAAACTAAATTTGCTATACCTGTGTGTATCTTGTATTAGCTACTAGGAGTACATCACTTATGAGCTCGTCCCTGCTTCTCCAGCAGTGTCCTGCATGTCTGGTTCATCTAACTTGGATAGTTTTCATGATGGGAGGCAGGTGGCCGTATAGTTGGTGCCTTGTGGGGTGTTGCCACCAGGACTTGTTCAATATTGCTCACAGCATTCTTGTGTAATTGCCGTCTAGCTTCTTCTCCAGCCATTTCGTTAGTGTCCAAGTAGTGCATCCATACAGCAGTATTGATATGACCGCTGCCTAGTAAACTATTATAGCTTTCAGTAACTATTCTTAATACAAATGATATATAGTTATATGCCATCATGTATTCCTATTAAATATGACTAATTCTTAAACAGATCTATTTGACTCTTAGATGAACCCTAACAGGTATTACCACTCTGGGTCAGAGTGAACTTGTGAGTAATGGCAATGATCTGGATCTTCACCATCAGATGCAGTTTAATTTCATACTGAGAATTTAGAATTGGTCTGCAAACTCTGTGAAATGAAAAGAGTCAAATGTGTAGTACTGCTGCTATTGCTCACTGTTTACTGGCAACTGACTAAGGAGCAGAAGTCTGACACAAAGCTGATTAAGTAAGCTCTCATAACCACATTTGTGGCAGATTTGTTCAATGCATTTGACCAATTTATGACATGATGTTGCCCAGGAGAAACAGTAGATGAGTTTTTGGCTGAGTTAAAATGTTTGGTTTGGTTGATTGGGGGTTGCTGCCTGAGCAATAGATGGCATGCACATCTGTTTCTGGACTGCAACATAACAAATCAAGCAGCTTCACCAGGCATCATCCAAAGTGGAAATCATGACTTTGGAACAACTTCTAACTTGGGCTTGGGCTATTATGACCCACTGGAAACCTACATGTTTTTATTGGATCTAAGGAAGGTGTGTCTGCAGATACATGTTGATAAGGCACTGTGGCCTTATCAAACTATGATTTTTTAAGGGTTAAAAATACTGCCTCACATGTGACTGGGTTTCAACTTAAATGTGACACTTCTCATGATGAGTTCTATAATTGACTCTGTTATGTTCCAAGACTAGGCAATTATGAATGCCATGTCAATGTGTATTGATGACATGAAAGCTTGTTTCTTTATGCACATGTGAGAAAACACTTATACAATTATGGACTAAGGGTCTGGAGAGATTGGAAGATGAAACTAAGGTGCTGAGCTTGCTGGTATATGGGGATAACAGCACTCTCCAATGGAGGTAGAGTGGGGAAGATCTAGATATTCCTAAAAGGATTACTCACTGAAGTATGTTCTCTCTATGTGGGAGACTTGTTGGTCACTTTCCTATTTGTGCCTGGCTGAGAGTAGCAACTGTGCTTATTGCAGTTAACCACGGGATGAGATGACAAAGTTGAGGATGCCTCCCTCAATGCCATAATTGTAGAGATGGCTGCCAGAATATGTGAGATGGATTCTGAAGGAGGAGACTGGTGTGAGTAGATATGATTTCTGTGGCCATGGGAGTGACACTAGAGATGAATCCAAATATTATCAAGGAATGCTTCTTGGTTGTGTCTAGTAGGAGATGTCAAGCACATTAATTTGACCAAGCTTGACACAATGATAAGGGATGTCAACCTGGCCCTTTAATGGCACGTGTCACTATTACATCTTATCATAGATTCTGCATGTATTCACCACTGGATTTCAAATACCCTAACCAACAAAGCTCATATAAACATGAAGGCATCTGGTAAAATGCTGGTGAGGTGATGGTTGGAAACATGTTGGGAGTGCTTGTTGATGAATACAGCTAGATAATGAATGTGACACTAGTCAAGTCCAGTCTGAATTGGGTAGACAACCTTACCTTAAAACTACACAGAGAAAGAAATGTACCTGTGCAGTTGATATATGCTACTATGAATCCAGAATTGAACATGTCAGGTGGCTAATATCTACTGACAAATTGGGCACCTGGTTATGAAAAAAGACCCTGTACTTAGTCAGTTCAGTAGACCCTTCAGTGTCAACACATCATAAAGTAAGTTGTCAGGGAATGTGAAGCTTACTAATCTATTGACCTGGCACCAGTGCATTAGCTAAAATGAAAGCTAAGAGTGAGAGAACTGGAACAGGTTACTGATGGACACTGCCCTCTATGACAGTAGACATTTTCTAATTCTCATTGATTGCAGTCCTTCTCGGTTAGTGGTATGGTGACCACTACATCAACAAGACTGCCAGTGTATTCAATACCAGAGGCAGTCTATTTGTATAATGTCATACCTAAAGACATCCTCTCACTTTCCACAGCACTGGATTACACACTTCGTAGGTACCACATCTGAATATGGGGCATTAATACTACACCCCCTACTGAATCACATAATACCCGAGGATCATACTGTGTGAGGGGGGACATTGTTTGGGTTAAAACTCCACATACGAGGTGTATGACCAAATTTAGGGTGGGCCATTTGACCCAGGTTAATTGTCTGCTGTCAGTACATTGATGGAATTCCACTTCACGTGAAGGACCCATGTCTCTTCATGAGATCAAACCCATCATCTGGACATGACAGTGATTCTGAAGAGAGTGAGTTAGTCAACTTGAGATCATCCTCACTAGTATAACCTGAGGACTCCCCCAATGTGGGATCATCTGAAGATTGGACAATCTTGCAAGATGACTCCCCAAATATTAGCAACCAAAATACTAATGCAGTATGACCTTATGGCTCTTTTGGTGATAATCATCTGAAGAAGCTCATGTTCCTTTTTGGGGTAGTACCAGGCTAAAGAGACCTGCCCTCAATTGTACATTTTGAGATCAGGAGATCAGAGGGAGTGCAGTGAAAAAAAGTTACCTTAGAAATGTAAATAAGTTGCTTGTGTCTGATGTAAAAGAATAACAGCTTTCTTATCTCAAAATACATGACATGCAGTAGTGGTGTATTTTTTTATGTAAAGCAAAATTACAGAAAGCTAAAATGATCTGGCTTTGAAGGGAGCCATATGTGTTGATTGGTCAGTTATAAAAGGCTGAGGGGAAAATCTGAGCAGGGTCTTTTTGACACTTCATATTGTGAGTTGGTCAAATATGCAGACTTGAAAAACAGTAGATTAGAAAGGAATATTCAGTGTTGGACAAGAATTTTTTTCCTATGAACTAGTGTTCCAGCTTTTTGGTATTGGGCTAGTGGGGAAAAAACTCATTTGGTTACAATTTGATGCTTTTTTATATATACTGTAGTGTTGGCAGTAGTAAATTACCTTGAATTTTTCAATTTCAGTTGTTTTCATAACAGCTGCTCAAATCATTTGCCCAGTCAGCTGATACTGTAGAAAAACCTGACTGCTTTTCTGCAGAGAGGTAAGACCTCCTCAATGAGTGTCCTGGATATGACACTCAACAATCTGATAGTGATGTTTCAGTATTGCTGGAGCTTTGGGAGATGCAGAGTACCTCTTTATTATCATTGCTCCCAGGTTCACACTGGCCCAGAGTGGTAGCACCTGATAGGGCCCTATCTATGGGTCAAATAGAACTTAACTGTGGTTTAGAGACTTCACTGTTTTTGCATCGAAACTGCCTATTTATGCTAAACAGAATTGTTTAAAATAGAACTGTTTTGACATTTAAACTGCGTGCTTATGCTAAACTGAATTATTTGAAATAAAATTGTTTTTATATTTAACTCTGTGTATTGCCCAGTCAGCTGGGGTGGTAGAATTCACCGACTACACCTCTGCAGAAGGGTAAGAGGGACCCCCCACAATGAGTGTCTCGGATATGACACTAAACACTTTGATAGTGAGGTTCCAGTGATACTGGAGCTTTGGGAATGCAGAGCACCCCTTCATTGCCATTGCTCCCATGTCCACCCTGGCCTGGAGTAGTAGCACTTGATAGGGCCCTATCTATGGGTTAAATAGAACTAATCTATATACTTATGCTAAATTAAATTACTTGAAATAGCAGTTTTGATATCTAAACTGCATACTTATGCCAAATGGAATTGCTTGAAATAGAACTGTTTTTGAATACACTAAATTGAATTATTTGAAAGAGAGCTGTTTTGACATTTAACTGTGTGTGGACAAAAACTATACCTATACTAAACTGAATTATGTGAATTAGAACTTTTGACAAAACTGGGTTGCTTGAAATAGAAATGATTTTGATAATTAAACTGTGTACTCATGCTAAACTGAATTGTTTGAAATAGAACTGATTATTTGTATAAAAATGGATTTGGCATTAAATAACCTACAAAAGTTGATATTCCATAAAACCCAAACAACCAACCAACCAGGTCCACTATATGAGTCAAATAGAACTCAACTGTGTACTTATGCTAAACTGAATTGTTTGAAATAGAACTGTTTTGACATCTAATTGTGTGTAAACAAAAAAACTATCCTTATACTAAACTGAATTGTTTGAAACTTTTATCAAAGTAACTTAATTTGGCATTAAATGACCCAAAAAGGGTTGATATGCCATAAAACAAAACAACCTACCTACCTGCTCAAATCATCATTCTGTAACCACTAGTAAAAAGCATGGGCAAGAAGTAAAGAATAAAGTGTTACAAAACTTGAACTTTTACCATGCAAAGCCTGTCTATGTATCAAGTAAAGTTTCAAAATACTATTGTTACTATTAATACTAGTAACACAAGGTCAATTTCTTAGTGGAGTACAACATGTTTGAATTCAGAGTTTTCTTTCACTTGGAACAATTGACATACCAAAGTTAAAGAGCCTCGTGTACTCTTCTATTTACTCATAGATGGAGAGAGAATAGTTGAATTCATACTTTTCCTAAGGGTATTTGCACTATGTGACATGCAGACAGCCTCATCTAGGATTTGAACACAGGTTGCTGATTCTATTTCCTATGATGATAAACATTACACCATAAACACCTCCCTAAAATATATCAATGTTGACTGACTGGAAATGGAGAAATAAAGAAAGTTTATAAAACTTAAATTTGATCTTCTGCATTAATTGGTAGCTCAAATAGAGAAGATATAGACAGGCTTCATAAAATAAGAGATGTGACTTTGAACCTCATGTAGAGCTGATTTTTTTAAAATTTCCAATTCATGCTTGGGATGAAAGAAGAATTAGTAAAAAATTGATAATGGTTAAGATATATATTTAAGAAAAAAATCAAAATCACTTTTTGTTTTGCGCTGACTTGAGGTGTTTTTTTTTTTTTTTTTTTTTTTTACACAGTATGTTTGGTTGAATTTAATGATCATGAGAAAAGTGACTTTGGTTTCACTTTATACATTTAGATAAACAATTCATAGATCCATTTTAAATGTATTGGATCTTAAATTTACATGTACAAATGAATAAAAAACATTATGAGATCAATTGATCTTTCATATTGAAAACAGTATTTTATTTTTCTTGTCTGCTTAAACAGCATGTTGATGATTGATATGTAAATAAAAATGGTAATTACTTAAGATTTAGAGATACATATTTGCATGGAAATTCATTTTACTTTAAGTTAAAAATGCCATTATGTTGATGATGTAACTTTTCCATTAAAAGCTATAAAACTTGGGTGTTATAAGATTTTTAAAATTCTTTTAACAAGAACACTAGGCACTTTGTTAGACAAAGGGTTAAACTGGATAATTTGTTACTGTCGGAGTACACAGTCTGACATGAAATTTCCATAATATTGAATATTGTAGAATGTTACTGTGCCTATCTTAACTGCTGTCAAGTAGTGATGGGCAGTCAAAAGTCATGCACAAAACTGATTTCTTTCTTTTTTTATTAATATTTTAATACTGGTTCAATGTTCTTTATAAAGTAAATAGACAGTTTTCTTGACAAAACTGCTCACATTTTTGCTAAGTTATATCCTATGAAAAATACATGTATTATAATTAACATTTTTTTCTCTCTCTTTTCTTTTCTTTTTTTTTTTTTTTTTTTTTTTTTTTTACTGTTGTATTTGACACTTGATATGAGCCTTAGAAAATAACTATGCTGTATTTCAGTTCCCTGTGCTAGTTGATGTGGTAACACATTAATTATCCTTTGACAACAAGGATTTTTCTCCCTATATAGTAAGAATATTAAATATAAAAACTATCCAACAGTGATCATTAACAAGTCATTAATATAACAAACCTAAATAGTTAAAGAACTGGAAGGTTGTTAATTTGGCTTTGGTAGAATATAGTTTGTTTAGATAAAATATTTCCTAGTTTTGGTCATTTATTTTAGGGTTATAAAATTATCCATGGTTTATTCTTATTCATAGAACCAAAAGATTTTTATTTAATTCTCAGATACCTCATAATCTAAATATCCTGTTTTTAATTGTCTTTTTCTAAAAATGTGTATGTTAGCTGAAGGTGGGTTATTTATTCAATTCTACTAAAATGAACCAAAGAAAAATTACTGTATTAAAGTGACAAATATCTGGTTGAAGAAGGATGACTCTGATTTACTGGAATAGCTTTTTCAATTTTTTTCCATTTTATCGAAAACTATTATTTTTTATAGTTAAAATATTTGAACCATAATAGGCTGTTGGAAATGATCACTTCTTTATGTGGATTAAAAAGGATTTTTGCATAATGTAATTATCCCCAATATTGTATAGTATGAAATGAAGTGGTTGGTGCCCCTTATATCCAATTGATGTCATCTCAGAATTTAGATAATCATCAGAAGTATGGGAGCAACCAGTGAACATTGAACTCTTTGATCTGCTGGTCATATTCCCTTTACAATACATCATGCAAGACACTCATCTCAGAATTTAAGTAGCTAAATTAATATAAATTTCCATGGTTATAGTGTATGATATGCCTTTGAAACCTCTTGGATATCATAGCTTTTACAGATATAAGACTGATTTTTGTGGGTTAAGGAAATTTTGATTTGAAACTATTTTTTTCACTTGTATGATAATAAGTGTTATCTTTTCTTTTCATTGCTTCTTATTCTATGTGGTATCTCAAGTTATGTTCACAGGTCTTGATAGACTTTCAATTTATAATTAACAAAATACTCTGACATTTTTCCTTCATGAATTTACTGTAAGTGTTTTTGAATTATGTTTGTAGTATAATAGTTATTGTTGGAGGAAATGGACCTAGTGCCTCAAATTGAAATCCTGGATAAAGTTGTTTACTTTTCACGTTGCACTAATACTCTTGGGAAACATATAAATCCAAATATTACTCCCCACCCACCAGCTATGGGTAAATAGTAAGTAAGGCTCTTTAACCTTGGTGTAGCAACTTGTCTAGGAGAGGAAAAACTCTTAATTCAAAGCAGTTGTACCCTGTTTAAAAATCTAAACATTTTAAGATTCTACTCAAGGTGGAGGAGTTGGATAAACAAAAATTGCTTTTAAATTTCTTGGTTTGCATTTGGGATAAGATTATGTATCTTATAAGGGAAGAGATATATAAATTTTTCACTTCTGGCCAAGTCTATCTTTAATCTATCAAAAAAAGTCTATAAGGCTTAAAATTCCTTTAAAAACAGCATTGATTTGATAAATTTGTTACTTAGTTATTTGAGAATATTTTAATAGGTTGTATAATTCAGCTTTTATTTTACAAGCGTTCATGATCTTGTTAATACTAAATTTCATCGCTTAGTCATAAATGTAGTTGGAGATTCATTTCGAAAAAAATTGATTTTTTTTTTGTTTTATTTCTAGGAGGGAATCCAAAGCTGCTTTCTATTTTTCACTTTTTTTCATTGTTGGAATTTTTCTTTAATAAAGAACCAGTTTGATGTCATTTTTTTTTAATCTTTATATCATTAAACATTTTTTCACCAACAAGTTATGTTAAGGCTTGTGAAAACAACTGAATTATTTTCCCTAATAAATATTGATAGCAATGTATAAATTGTTGATTTTTGATCTTTCCCCATTACAGTTCAGTCAATGAATAAGTTAATCAGGATATGATAAGCTTGATAAAGTATTGTCACCACAATAAAAAGATTTAGTGACTATGTTACATCAGCCAGACCTCTGCAACCTATTATCATTACTAGAGTGAGTGAAAAGTTTCACAATATTTTGGTAACATGAGACATAATTTGGCAATTCTGGATGATTCTGCCAAGGTCATAAAAGTGACTAACCATATTGGACTATGGGATGCCAATCTTACCTGATACTCTGTGAATTTGCCTCTCTAGCTTGGAGCATGGCTTTGTAATACACAGTTTTAGGCTTAACTGACATTGTTTAATTGTTGAGGTTCTTGCAAACTCAACTAAGTATTTGGAACTATCTAGTTTCTGTACTGTGATCAACTGTACCTTCATCATTTACACAACAAATATTTTTGATAACTTCTGTGATGTTATGTCCCAGTTTGAAATTGCAAAGCCTAAGTTCCTAAATTAGACTGTGTTGCATGTTCATCTGTGTAGCTTTGCAATCAAACAGAGAAAATAATGCACAATGTGTCAGCACACCAACTACCATGCTACTATCAACTGCAGCAGGTACCTCCCAGGACTTGAACTGCTTTGCTCATGTTATATACAAGCTGCAAACTTACATGTACCAAATTATTGCAGAGTTTTTGACTTACCTGAGTACTTTGTTGGTGTTTGGGATAAGGTTATATATCTTACAAGGGAAAGTGTATATAAACTTCTGACTTCATTATGTGGTTAATATTGAATTTTATTGCTTAGTAATAATTGTGGTTGGCGATCCATTTTGCAAAGAATTGATTTCTTTCTTTCTCTCTCTCTCTCTTTTTAAAGAGGGAATTAAGAGCTGTTTTATATTTTTCACTCCTCTTTTTATTTAATAAAGAACCAGTTTGATGTCATTTTTTGAGTCTTTATACCATTAAGCATCTTTTGCACCAACAAGTTATGTTAAGACTTTAGAAAACAACTGACCCCTCCCTTATTGATAACAATCTATAAATTGTTAAATTTCTGATCTTTCCACATTACAATTTCAGCTAATGATTAAAATGAAGCAGGATATGATAAACTTTATAAACTATTGTCACCACTAAAAAAAGATTTGGTGGTTATATTACATCAACCAAATCTCTTTTAACCATTTTGATTATCAGTGATAGATCCACATATTCTACATTGATTACATTGTGAATACTTTGAATAGCAAACAAAGAAATAGATCAGGAAGCAACAGGGGGAAGGCAAAAACATGAAGATCAAATTAAAATATCAATAATTTTTAATGTTGATTCTACTCTTAACCTATTACTAACAGCTACTGCGACTTGTCTTTGAACACATCCCTTATAATGTTACTTAATAGTTCTTCAGGATGCAACAACTTTTTTCTGTCCCCATTAATGACTGATGTGATCTGGGTAGAGATGCACAGATCAAGATGACTTAATTTAGGCCCTTGACCAAAATGGATTCAATGTGTCTCTTTTCCTTTCTCCCTTTTTCTTCTACTTTCTCTTCAACCCCATCACTTTTATGTTTCAATAGCTGTTTGTGTTAATAATCAATAAGCTGTCTACCTGTAGTGTGTAATGTGAGGGTGGGAGGGGAATCATCGAAGTCTCGTGCACACAACGAGGCCACTATGAAATGTGGTTGCAAGATATTCTGCCTACTGTTTTCACCTCCTACACAAGTGCGTTTCTTTAGCTGCAATGGCAACAGTGATAGACACTGCATTTATTCCTCCTTTCCCCTTCTCTCAGCTCTTAGAACTAATATTACTGTTCATCCTTCTACTCTTCTGTGCTTACTCAGTGGTAGAGCAAAGAAATGAAGTCTGATGTGTTTCAATTCCTTCCTCAGTATTTGACTGGGTAGATTTATGAACAAATTAATTGGCAAAGGAAGCATCATTTTTATTTGCTGTTTTATTTGTACTTGTGAACTCTACAATATTCAAATCATAGAAAAATGCTCTTGCATATACTATCTTGTCTCATACTGCTGTAATTAATATTTCAACTGTTGTAGGTTAGCCTTTGTAATTTATTAGGCATTCCTGTACCCAATATTTCAAGTACTTGTAAAGTCTATCATATCAATTATTATTTTTCTTTCATGCTTTTATAATTGTAATTGTTTTAGAATAGATATTAAACATTGGGCAATTTCTGTTCCCTTTAAATGTATGGTTTATTTTTGTTTATTTGCAAAGTCTGGTGTTTCTACATATTTTGTGCATCTTTAAAAAAAATCAGAAAAGCAGTTATATTTATGACTTTTTCTTTCTCTCTAATTGTGTATGTATGTATGTATGTATATATATATATATATATATATATATATATATGTATGTATGTATATATATATATATATATATATATATATATATATATATATATATATATATATATATATATAAACTAAAATTCTCATAACATAGATATCTGTAACCTAGTAAAAATGACATGCAGATTTTTATTAGAACAATACTCTTAAAATGCTTTAATTTAGAGAACAAACAATTTCCAGTCTAATTAGTAACTAAATGCTGTGGGTGGTTCCCATTCATACTGAACATCATTTTTTAATCATCCAAATTCTCAATATAACAGATAACTATGAAATGCTTATTAGAATACTTTCTTTTCTAAATAGAAGCATCAGTATCAGCATGGACCTTCATTAAAACAGGAACTAATGGGTTCATTGGTTGCTTAGAATGTTATATATAACTTAGGAGTTGGCATCCAGTTTTTTCACTGCTCATTTGTAGACAGTTCACTTTCTTGTAAAATCTCTGTAACCTTTGATGTTATAAATTTCAAATACAGCCACTACTTTTACATTTAAAAAGAATTTCTCCTCTTCCTTTTACCATTTCTACTACTGTTATTACTATCATCAATACTGCCTCTCTACTACTACTTTTGTATTTGTGATCTGTCACTAGAATCCCTCCACCTACGCAATCCACATCACATGCACACTCTAAATGCACACCAGTTCTTTCATTAAGTGAATGCTGATCATCTCAAATCAAATAAGAATAAAACCTATAAATATTTCATATGCCAAGAAGGAAATTGCTTTGTTGGTAGTGCAAGAACTAATTATTGCAGAGTTCAAGCCTATGTACTACCTTAAAGGCTAGACAAGCAGTACCGCTGCTCTGTGCATTATAGAAAGCATTCTTATAATAAAAACTATTTTTTTCTTCTACTACCAACAGTATGACAGCAAAAGTGTTAAGATTTTTTTTTGTTTTAAAATAATTTAATCATTGGCTATGAATTTGTAAAATAAACACTTGTTCCAGAGGGCTAACTCAGTGGTATTACGACTGAAACTTTAGAACTAGGTGCCTCTTGTTGTGTAATGGTTAGTGAGTTTGATTCTCACTTCTGACCTTGCGTCGAATGAAATCAAGTTTAGTAAATGGCTAAGAGTAGTGAGTTTAAGTTTTAAATAATGAAATCATATACATAAAATAAATTTTCTTGGTTTATGTCAGAGGGACCTGACTGAAGAATTTCCTTAATGTTGGCTATGGAATCGTGTGGATTTTAATATTAGAATTAGATTTAGTAGCCTTTTAAGTGAAGCACATTTGGCTGCAAATTTAATGGCTGAAATGCACTTTTGACCATGAAATAAAGAATGTTGGTTAGTTGGGTTTTATGGCATATCAACCTTTGTAGGTTATTTAACGCCAAATCCATTTTTATGCAAATAGTTCTATTTCAAACAATTCAGTTGAGCATAAGTACACTGTTTAATTGTCAAAAACATTTCTATTTCAAGCTATTCAGTTTAGTCTAACAGTTCTAATTCAAATAAATCAGCTCATCATAAGTACACAGTTTAGTTCTATTTAAATCCATTTTTATACAATTAATCAGTTCTACTTCAAACAATTCAGTTTAGCATAAGTACACAGTTTAAATGTGAGTATACAGTTTAATTGTTAAAACATTTCTATTTTAAGCTATTCAGTTTGGTCAAACAGTTCTAATTCTAACAATTCGGTTTATCATAGGTACACTGATTAGTTCTATTTAACCCATACATAGGGCCCTATCAGGTGCTACCACTTCAGGCCAGAGTAGACCTGGGAGCGATGGCAATGAAGGTGTGCCCCACATTCCCCAAAGCCCCAGCATCACTGGAACCTCACCATCAGATTGTGTAGTGTCATATCCAGGACACTCATTGGGGAGGTCTTACCCCTTTGATGTATTCTACAGCCCCAGCTGACTGAGCAATACACAGAGTTAATGTCAAAACAGTTTTATTTCAGATGATTCAGTTTGGCATAAGTACACATTTTAGAGGTCAGAACTGTTCTATTTTGAGCAATTCAGTTTAGCATAAATACGCAGTTTAAATGTCAATACAGTTCTATTTTAAACAATTCAGTTTAGCATAAATATGCAGTTTAAATGCTAAAAACAGTAAGCTCAAGAAACTCTGGTTTAGTTCTAGTTGACTCATAGATAGGACCTTTATCAGGTACTACCACTCTGGGCCAGAGTGGATCTGGGAGTGATGGCAGTGAAGGAGTACTCAGCATTCCCCAAAGCTCCAGCATTACTGGAACCTTACCATCAGATTGTTTTGTGTCATATCCAGGACACTCGTTGGGGGCAGTCCTTACCCCTCTGCATAGAAGCAGTCGGTGTATTCTACAGCCCCAGCCGACTGGGCAAAATGAAATAAAGAAGATTGCAAATAAAAATTTACTGGAGTTACACAATTACAATACTATAATACATTATTGATGTCAGGAAGTATATCACCAGTGTGTTTTTATGAGAATTTTTTATTCACTGATACTTCTAAAAATGACTGTTTTACTAAAGTTTTAGAAGTAATAAACTCTTTATTTAAAATTTTAGGACTGGGGTATATCAAACAAGAGGTACTTTTGAGGGTTATATTATGCAAGATCAGAAAATTTTAAGTTATGTAGATTAACGTTGCATTTTGCCCTCATGTATTAAGTATGTTTGGGTGAATCAAGTTGCTCACAATACCAAAAGGGTTAATCTCCTAATCATGACTACATTTCATGCATCAAATAGATGATTAACCATGAGTATACTCTAATCTTCTTTTCTAATATATATATATATATATATAGTTTAATTGCTAGTTACCATTCAAGTGTTACTGTTTGTTGATTATACTTAAATTTAAAAAGTTAATTGTTAAGCTTTTAATCGGTGTGTAAATAATAAAAAAAAAAAAAAAAAAGGAAAAGTTATCTTGAGTTCAAATGACAATATTGAACATTTAAATATAACATTTTTATAAGGAAATAGTTTTGTCAGTATTAACATTTGTTCATCAAACATCTTATAATTTATCAAATACCTTTGTTGCTCTTCAGTCTATTCTCTCATTATGCCATGATGGCTAGAGCTATGGCCACCAATTTTCTGTGGAATTCTGGAGCTTTTTAGTATATTAGTTTTTTTTTAAATTCTAAAATTTTAAAAGTTTTTAGTAAAGGGTTTGATTTATAATATAGATATAATACTAAACTGGACCATTACATTTTGTCCATCAAGTTAGCTAAAGTAAATATTTATCTTTTGTGTAATCATATAAAGTCGACATCTAGCTTAGGGCTTCTAAATTTTTTTCTTGATGCACCTCTTTTAACCAAATTTAATTTCCATTAACGCCTAGAAAAATTAATTGATTATTGAATTACAAAACACTACTAATTTACCAGTATTTGATACAATTTACATCAGAAAAGAATCTGTAAACTATAAATGCAAATGCTCCTTGTAATTCTTGAATTGTTTTTTTAATGGAAAGGATGAGTTAGGTGGACATTAAGATTACAAATGTTAGGTTGCAGGTTTGTGAGTTTGAGTTGCAAATCATGTTCTATGTTTAAAGTGCTTCTCTATTTGCTTAGTAAAACGGGCTCAACTGTTGCACAAAGCTTATGGTAGTTTGCTACAGTTCTCAATATCTGGTGACTACTCTAAATGATCCAGTGATTTTTGTTTTCCTGTTATAAAGGGATTTATGAATTCGAACTAGTAAAATCCCGCCTTGTAGACCCTATGCTTTTGTTCATTCTAGCAACATTTTTTTCCACCTTCAGGGGTTTATATAGACTACTTTGAGAAGCCCTGGCCTATCTGGAAATTTCCAAGCCACATTTTTCTCTTGCCTTTTTTCCTCAGTCATTTGGAAAATCATAACTTAAAAAAATGATTGTTCTGTGAACATTTGTAGTACAAACAATAGCCACCAGAGGCTGTAGATGTTAACATCTTGGTGTTATTTATCAATTCAGAAGTCCTTATAGCTTGGTGTTATATCTGTGTTTATTGCTCTCATAAAAAAAATTGGAAAAGTTTATAGTCCATTTATGTAACTTAATATCATGTTCATGTGGTAAGCTTTTCAGATAATTATTTCTAATTTGAAAATGAATTTGAAGAAAAATTTCCCTTATATTTAATGTTCCTGTGTTATTTGTAAACTTAAATTTTATTGACATTAATTGATATCAACAATTATTGGATTTTTTTCAAGATAAAAAAACATTGATGAAAGATGTAGCAGTGTTTATTATTATTATTATTATTATTATTATTATTATTATTATTATTATTATTTACTTGACTATAAAATCTTGGTTTTATATGGTATTTATTTCTAATTTTAAGATAATTTAGACAAACTTATTTGCGCTTTGAGGACACAAAGTATAGGTATGGTATAGTGATTAGTTTGTACTTACTATTGCTAATGAAATTCAACTGTAGTGTCTGCTTTGTATTACTATTAGTGGAGAACTGGTTTTGTTTGAGTTCTACTTGTATCCAACAACCTTGTTGAAGTGATTCAAACTATAAAGCATAATTTATTGCATCTGGTATTATTGAAGAGCCATTCTTTTGGTCTTAAATGTATAATCTGACTTAAGTGGGGATACTTTAGCCAGAATATTATTTGTAAACCTTAAGTAAGCATTTTTTTTTTATCTGAATGTGTCTTATGTCAGAATCCTTTTTGGAGACTTATTATTAGGGTTTAAATTAGTAATAATATCTAATAAAATGATCTTATTGACCTTTCCAATTTTAACTAATTATATCACTGAAATTTCATAATACTTTCTAAACATATCTTCACTATGTATTTATATAAATGGGAGAAAAAAGCCCTTTCAGCTAGGGCTGTAGAATATTCTGACTCCACCACTGCAATGAGGTTAACTGTTGGCCATAGGTGATAACTAGTAATGCTTGAGGATGGGATCCTGGTAGCTGAGCAGTCAATGATCCGGCAACCAAATTGGTCAAGTGACTCACAACACTCTACTTTGATTCTTATTGAGCTAGATGGTGAGTAGTCAGAGTGGCCTAATCCAATCACTCAGCTGGTCTTGTCAAGCCCTTATACCTATATGATTATCCCAACTATATTCAAATTGCTCTTGAGGCAAACAAATGCCCTACCCTATTTCATCTTAAAGATGCTCAAAGGTGGTGGCTGAGAGTCAATTCCACTGAGATATCTGTGTGCAAATAGAGTTATTAGTATTAGATAGCAATACTTGAAATCACCTATAATTATTAGTATTTACAATACTTTAAACCATTTGACTGTGTGCAAATGAATGATTAGTATTGAATAGCAATACTTAAAATCATTTAGCAGTGTGCAAACTAATGAGCTCTGGCTTATTTAAAAATATTATGAACAATTTGCCTACAAATTGCACACACACACACACACACACACACACACACACACACACACACACACACACACACACACACACACACACACACACACACACACACACAGTATTTGACATTAATTAACTCACAAGGGTTCATATGTTGTTTTTTTTTTTGCACACAGTTATATGAAATTAAGTATTTTTATCTAACATACCTATTTGACCCATAGATACAGGTACAACCACTCTGTGGACCTGTAAACAGTGGCAATGAAGGAGTATGATGTGCACATCAAAGCTCCAGGAATGGAGTCTCACCATCCGATAATGTTTAGTGTCATACCCAGGACACCAAATATTCTGAATGTGTTTGTATGTTTTAAAAAAATTATAGTGCTATTTGGTTAATAAAAAGTATATTAATGTTGTGTTTTATAAAAGAAAAAACATAAGCAATTGCTGCTGGACTTCAGTAAGTTAAGATTGGTTTGAATTCAATGAAATTAAAAGCACAACCAACTTTGTATCAACATCAAGTGACTACTATAGCTAAAATTAGATAAAATATAAAATATAGATCTATAGGAAAACTGTATGATTTTTTTTTCAAATATTTGTTATTATAGCCAAACTTAAGAATATCAAAATTGGAAGTATTAGTTCAAGGATTACACTACATAGAAATAGAAATGAATCATTTTTAACTTTAACTCTGAATTGTTTAATTCTTTGCTTGCTTACAATATAAAAAATCTTAAACTAAAAAAGTCATTAGCTCACTTACCATTAATTTTGGTTAGTGATTTCTTTCTACTTAATTTTTAGTTGAGCTCTCTCTCTCTCAAGTCTTTTGTACCATCAGTCTACATTAATCATAAATAAAGTATAAGCTCTTGGTGAGATTCAAGCTCAAACTTATATGAAATATTCTGTGGTAGGTACAAAATTTTAGAATAGCTTTAAGTAGACCATAAATCATAAGTTCTAAAAAAAGACTATTTTTTGTCACATCTCATCAAATGACACCATGAAAAAAAGTAAGCAATAAAGATGAATAAACTTAATGGTAATTGATAGCAGAAAAAGAAAAGAAAACATCCATAAGGGGTGGGGAAAATTTACCTTGAAGGATTGTTAAGTTTTTTGTTATTCTTTAATTACAAAAAAAACAAAACTTTTTACCTAGGTAAATACCCCCTCCCCTGTGGTTTTTTAAAAATTTTCTTGTTATCAATTAACATTTGACTTATTCCTCTTTATTGCTTGTTTTTGTCATGGAGTTTTCTGATGAGATGTGACAGAAAAAAGGTCTTCTTTTTTTTATAGAACTTAATGATGTATGTTCTATTTAAAGATATTCTTATATATATATATAAAAAATGTAGATTTTCTCTTTGTCCCCTGAGCAAACACATTTCATCTTTTTTATTTTTTTAAAAAAGAAGCCTCATTATGTGATTTTATACAGAATTATTGCCATTGATGTCCAGGGAGTTGTAATTTTCCATTTTTGTTTTTTTTTCTTTTCAATCCTTCTTAATGTAAGTGGATATTTATTCTCACATGTTGGTTCATTAGTTAGGGCTAAAGAACATCATTTAAATGTCTATTGAATTTCAGTCATAGGCTGTATGAGCTACCAGTCTTGTACTCTTACTACTTAGGCTTGATTCAATTGACAAAATGCATTTATGGTTTTTTTTATTAACTTGGCACTTTTGAAGATATTTTGTGTTGTAATATAGTAATAATCATTTGGATAATTTTTGTATTTATTTGTAATATTGCTGCTGCAACAATTATGGCTATTATTAATGGCACCAGGAAGAGCATTCAACAGGCTGGATGTGATCAACAGAAAAATGTATTTGTTTCTTTTTCTTTCCTTTCAATGTTCATTTGTGTTCTGCTGTAGACAATCTAAAAATGTTAATGCAGGTTTCACATGCAAGGCTCTACTTTACTATTTTTGTTTTTGTTGGTTTTTCAAGTTATTTTTGAACATTTCTGACAGATATTCTAGACTTATGGAAAAATTCAGTTTGGCTCTTGATAAGAGAAAGAAGCAAAGGTTAGCTTTCATCAAATTTCTCTTTTCTTTCCAAGTTAGTTTATTATTATTATTATTATTATTATTATTATTATTATGATGATTTATATATTTACTGCTGAGAAGTAAAGACAGACAACAAAACACTCCAGTCTGAAAGTTAGGATTAAAGTGTAGCATTTGTTCATTTCCCTAAATTGTATTCTTATCTTAGGCTAGAATGCTGTTGGAAAAAAAAGAAAGGAAAAGAAATAGAAGTGAGCCTAGATCTGGAGATTCTGACACCCAGAACAGCACCTCCTGCTTTACACCAAAGAGAGATGGTTGGTGTAGTTAAATGGCTGTGTGACACTGGCTACATACATTGGGACTATTTATAGCTTTGCTCATGCATATATGTATGGCTCCTTCATCAACGTAACCATTTTTCAAAACTGAAGAGAGTTTGTCAAATAACAGTAAAGTGATTGTTGCTTTTTGCCTGAAGCTTTAGATTTAAAAGTAAAAAAGTATTGAAATAATCTAAGAATACTGTTACTTTGATTTTGTGATCAATTTATTTCAATTTCTGTAGAGTATTGGATCATGCACATTTAGTTTGAAATAATCTGAACAAAAAATGTTTTCAGCCACTTAATATAGTTTTTGATTTAATTTAGAAAACATGCATAATCTGATTAATATAAAAACTTGAATTTACCCACATAATCTCATTCATACTGATTTTTTGTAACTTTTTCTTATGTATATATGAGACTGGGCTGAAAAGTTTGTGATTACATCATATCGGTTGTTGATATTTTTTTATTTTTTATTTTTTAATCAATGGGATCCAAGTATTGTGACACTAATGGAAGAAGTGTGTAGACTACAGGGTGACTGTTGGAAAATAAATCTCATTTGGTCACATTTCATGAGAGTATCTTGGCTAGCCTATAAGCATTTCAGTAACCCTTGTGTGTGTGTGTATATATATATATATATATATATATATATATATATATATATATATAGTTATGGATTTAGTTGCATATTTATACTTTTAGTAATTGTAGATATGGTCTAATATTTCAGTAACAATGTATTTTTGAATTTAATTTAGAAAGTAGATATTTTCTGAAATAATAGATTATAGTAGCAATATATTATTTAATTTAGTAAAAACAAAGGTGAAAACTTTTGTTCAAATTGATACTTGTTTATCAGGAGTTTTACATTTGAAGTGTCTTTTTTGCCTAAATCTTATATTTTTTAAATCCTAATAAATACTCCCCACTCTAAAAAAAAAAAGCAAAAAAAAAAAAAAAAAACTCAAGGAGTGAACACAAGCTTAAGAGAAAACTTTTTTTTTTATGCTAGTCCCTTGGAATCTGTCAATCAAAAATTAAAAATGCTTCAATGAACAGTGAATAATGAATCAGCATTATTTTTGTTTATTATATTAGCTTTGATCTACTTTAAGGAAATATTTTACAAACTTACCATTGCTTCCTCCTCTTAATATTTATTTATGATTTGCCACATTTTCCCTAATCTCTGCAGCTGCTTCATCTTTAAACTCTTTTGCTTCAGAGATGCAAATGGAAAAATTGTTTCTGACATTTTGCATGAACCATAATCTGTGCTCTCACTCGTCCTGCCTTGGCATCCACTCTCCACAAGTTGTTTCATTGTGTCCTCTTCATTTATGCTGCTGTCACCGTTTCCTAATGGAAACTGATGGGGTATCTCTAAGCTAGTGAAGATTAAGATGAAAGATGCTTGGCAGTTTTCAATGCTGGCTTTCAGATTTGGTCTGCATATTTTCTATTGTTTGTTTCATGTGGTTATAATGTCTTATGTTGAACAACACACACACACACACACACACACACACACACACACACACACACACACACACACACACACACAAATACATTGAACATATGCATACCTATCAGTATTGTTACATAAAATTTTATCAATATCTTTGTACTTTTTGTTATTTACTAAACTTTGTTTAGTTTAACATACAGGGTTCAGGTTTACAGTATTTTCTGTTACTAAGTGGTTACTCACTAAAGTAATAAACATGCAATGTATATGTAATTCTTTATCTTAAAATGCTTTTGTGCATGTGTACTGTATATAATTGTGACTGAGTCTACTCTTGATTTATGATCATGAAATAATTAATTTATGGGATTAATTTTTACTCATACTCATTCCAATTGTATTCATAACTTTCAAAATTAGTACATGTCTATGTTGATGCCAAATTTTTGCCTGAAAATTAGATCTTCAAAATGAGATTTATACACAAGTATAAAAGATATGTGTGCATTAGGTCAGTGATATGAGTTGATTGCCTGGTTCCAGGTAGCCTTCCCCCAGGCAATACCTGTTTGGCAGAGCTAAGTTTATTGACTGCCACTTGAGGTACTCCTAAAGAGTAATGTTGAAAAGATTAAGCATTTGTACCAGTATGATTCTCAAATAGACATTTGTAATACTATGTCACTAAATAGATGCTTGCACTACCATGGTTCTTAGTAGACCCTTGTAGTGCTACAGCACAATATACATTTATACCACCATGGTTCTAACAGGTCTTTGAATGTAGCATTATGCCTTAACTGTCTGTCAGATCCCCATTGTAACCCCACATTGAGAAAAAGTGATGAACACATAAAACACCATCTTGGTTTACTAATAAAGAAGTTGATTTGCTACTACACCTCTTAGTTGTTGTCAAGAAAAGAGAAACAAGTATGAAAAATGAGTCCACCGCTTTAGCTAGACAGAGAGGAGTAAAATGAGGAGAGAGAGAGAGAGAGCAAACACAAACCCTGATATTATCTTTTTTGTTTTCTGTTGTAGTTCTTACTCATGCTCTCTTGCTGGTTCCATCTTCACTGCTTCGTGATGGGTGTGGGGTCCCTTTGCAGAGCTCACCCAAAAATGGGTGCTGAAACTTTCAGCCAGTTTTCACATCATCGTTTCTTGTCCCCGACTAACTTTCTTTCCCTGATTAGTATCCCATGTCCACTCCAATGGCTCATCCGCTTGAGCTTCTTTCAGCCAATCAAAACCCATCGCCAATTTGCTGCTGATACATTTCTATTTTTAACTTGGGTGTCCACTGCTATCCAGGTCTAAACTTTGGAACCCCGTTCACCTCCCCATTAATTTTTCCTTTATAGCCTTTCTCTCAGTCTCTGTGACTGCCTTGAATCTCTTTCTCATATATGTCCCTCCTTTTCCATTGTCCTGTGGTTGACCTGTAAATCTATCTAGGAAAAAACTTACTGTTAAAACAATCACCCAGCATCCCTAGTTATATTACACATTTTTTTTATGATATTCATGTATGAGTCTCAATTCATGCTCCCCACTCACATTAGAATGACTTTGTATCTAGCCTGATGGGAGGTCAGATAAATCCTCTGTGTGTGTATGAACAAATTGTTCAAAACCTTTTTTGTAAATCTAAAAAGTTTTTCAAATGCTGGCCAGTTGAACAGGATGAAAATTAAAGGAATTTAATAAGTTTCATCTGATGATTGTATCTTAGTTGATGCATGAAACTTTTAGATTTATATAAAAAGAGTTGAGATTTTGATTTATTTTAGATTATATGTTCATGCAGGTGTATGCTAAATTAGCTGTATATATGAATTGATGTGTGCATACATATTTTGTGTACATTCTCTCTCTCACACACAGAAATGTGTTTTTACACAAACATCATTTTTCATATACATTCTCATGCATTAAATTTTGTTTCAATGACTTTTGTTCAGTCTCCATCTTGCAAAATATTTTGAACATGTAAGAAAATAACTCTTATAAACACACATTAAATGAATTTCTATTAAATTCTATTTAGCTGTACATAAATACTGTAATACACCTGCAAACTGGTGTTCATAAACTTTTAAAAAATAGTACAGTTTTCTTGACAGTTTTAAGCTTTCATTTAACCAGATCTTAATATTGAGGAGCATATGAGAATGTGTGTCTTAAAATCAAAGTCTGCTGTGTGTATGCATTTATATATATGTAGTGATAATGGCAGATTAATCTGCCTAATTTGCATGAGTGTAAGAGAGAGCTGATATAAGACTCTCACTGAGAATAACTAAGTAGAGCTTGATTAGTGACTGACTAGTGCTAACCTTGCACATCACAACAATGGTGTTATGGATAGGATACCAATTGTCTCTTGGGGATCCTGATTTTGTCGATAATTGGCTATGATGTTTGGCTGCGAGCACAAGAACTAAAATGCTGAAAGACGATAAAGAAAAGGGAGGAGAAGATGAGATAACAGATCTCTTTTTGGCTACAGCTAGATGTGAGGTGATAATGAAAGTCCTCATTGTGGTGTATCCCACAAACCTTGAAGCCTGACTTTTGAAACAATAAGTCAGATCATAAGAAGACATATGAGACCAAAGAAAAGGTTGGTCATGGCAGAAAGAACAAAGTTTATGTTGATTAAACAAGAAATTGACAAACCAATCATAAAAGATCTACACCATCTACAAAATGCAAGTAGATATTGCGAGTTTGAAAAGCTTGGACGAGAAGAACAGACTATTGAAGAGGTCTTAATTCACTTAAGGTTAATTGAAGGTATGAACATTGCATAACACCAATATCAAATAATGGAACAACTACAAATAGGAAATATATCTTTAAATACCAGCATTGACTTTATACAGCAGCAAAAATTAATACAGAAATACAACCATTATAAAAGTCAACCCAGCAAACAAATATTCGCTGATATTTATATACTAAAAAAGATAAAAAATGTTCATATTGTGGACATGAACATGAAATAAAAAGGGAAAAATGCCCAGCATTTGGGAAGACTTGTACAAATTGCTTAAAAAAAAAAGAACCATTTTCAAGCAGTATGTAAATTCAAAAAGAAAAACATTGAAAGAGTTGAAGAAAACAGAACTACTATGCAAGTCTTTTCAGTAAAAAACAAAAACAAGAATGTAGAAAAAAAATTCAAGAAAAAAGACATTATACTAAAGGTTATAATCAACAACTTCAATTTAGATATGCAAATGGATACTGGCAATGAGGTAATATTTATACCAAGAAATTTCTGGGAACGCATTGGAAACCCAACTTTATGAAAGAGCAGTTTACTACTTTGCCAATTTTATTGGTTGGACATAAAAACTTTATGGTTGGAAAAATAGGGTATGAACTGTATAAGACATCGCCATATCACCCTCAATTGAATGGGTTGGTAGAAAGAATGGTGCCGTCCATAAAAATGGGACTGAAAGCATGTTCTCAGCAAAAAGAAAAAAATAGAAGTTTTTTTCTACCAAGGCTGCTTTTAAGCTATCACACAATGCCATACGCCAAAAGACTAGAAAGCCCATCTGCTTTTAGGAAGGCAAATTAGTGCTCTGCTAACAATGTATTATTCTACAAATGAAAAAGTGTGGTACAAAAAGAAAAAAGAATCAAATCCAGAAATGGCAGGATTTATTATGCAAAAAGGCCACAATACAGCTATAATAAATAGAGAAAAGGGGAACAGTATATTAGCCCATGCAGATCAAATAATGCCCCAGGGTGAATATGAATAGCAAAATGAGGACAAAATCTCTACGATTCCTTCCGTTAATGATTTCTTAGAACAACCTTCACAGAATGAAACCTCAGAAGACTAAATAATGCATGATCAGGTGGGCCAAGGTGAGTTTGAAAACTTGGATGAAGATCAAATAATGCAAGAAGACTACCTTGATTACAGCTCAATACGGGGCAGATCTAGATCTCCCAGAGAAAGAAATATGGGGGAGAGACAGGAGAGCAAAGCAATCCCCAAAATGAAATAATCACTAGAAGAAGTACAAGATCTACTAGGGACATAAGACCCATATGTTTCAGGGAGATGTTGTGATATTGGCAAATTAATCTGCCTAATTTGCATGAGTGTAAGAGAGAGCTGATATAAGTCTCTCACTGAGAATAACTGAGTAGAGCTTGATTAGCGACAGACTAGTGCTAACCTTGCACATCACAACAATATAGAAAAATCTAAATAAGTAATTCTATTTCTATGAATTAAATCATTTCTCTAAGATGTGTTTAGAGAGTTCTTTGACACTGGCTATCCTTATATGTATTATACTTTTTACACTTTTTAAAGTCCATAATGCCTGCCATATAACCACTTTTAGCATAAATCTCTTGAGAAAAGAGGAATACAGAATTCTGCCTACTTGTGTTTGTTGAAAATGTACACTTGAGCAGTCAACGGAATATTGAACAAATCAAGCTGGTTAGCTATTGAATGGCTTGAACACCAAATTATTCCTTTTTACATTAGTGTGTAATGTTTATGTGTGTGATATTAAAAACACATTTGTAAAAAAAACAACAACATATAATTATATTTTCAATTAACTATGTATAAATTGCCATTACAAATATAAAGCAAAAATATGCACACATATTCAGCCTCATTTAAGTTGAGTAAATAAATGTAAACCTGTTTTAATGCTTAAAATTCTCATTTAAATTTCATGCTTTGTTTTGTAATTAAAAACAAATTTCAAGCATTAATATTTGTTTGGTTTGCGCATATAAAATATTATAGTTGCTAAAACAGACTGTTTAGAGATGGATTGTTAAAGATCTTTGATTAGTTTGTATATAGTCCAGGTTAAAAGTATAGTAAGGTTAACTCAAAGCTGAATTTTTTTTAGACTTTATTTTTCCAATTCAGGTATGATTGGTATATCAATGATACCTGCATCAGAATAATGAGGTCTAAAAAAAAATTCAGCTTCAAGTTACCCTTACTACACCTTTAATCTGGATTATTACCTGTTTGTCAGCTCATGTCAGAACCCTTTGGTTAAGAAATCAGTACTTTAATCAAAAGCACTGACTTCCATGCAAGACTTTAGATTTTTTTTCCTTTTTTATAAGACTATCTTTAATCATTATCAGAACTCATTTTTTCCTATTGATAACCTCTTAGAAGCCATGTGTAGTGTCTTTTTATGAAAGGTAATATATGCTGAATGTTATATTTCACAAAGGTTTCTTTTTCTATACTGCATTTAATTTTTAAATACAATGGGATTTACAGGTTGTCAAGTTATAAGTTGGTTGGTTCAATCATGAATATCACTAGTAAATGTTTATTCTTAAAACACTATTTTTTTTCATTTTGTAAACAATAGATTAAAAAATAGATCTGGTGAATAAAGCAAAATTTGTACTTAGGATGATGCTTAACAATTCAAATTTATGGAAAATTATTGATGAAATAATAGATATTTTGGACACTTATGCTGTTGGATTAAAATACCTTGGTATCAATTAGTTGCTTAGCTTTTTATTATTAAGTATTTACTACCTACATTGGGTTATGCACCTTAATCTAATATATTTGTTTTTGTTGAACATTACCACTGTAGTGCATCAATTCCTCACTGGGTGAGTTATGGTCAAAGAGTTTATTAGGCTAAGTTTGTAAATATCAATAGGTATATTGGGGTAGATATCAACTTTAAGTATTAAATTATTACTTAAGATTTGTGCACAGTATTTTTAAATAATAATCTATTAATAATATTGGTGCTCAAATAATAACCCATTTGTATCATATAAGTGCTCCTACTGATAGTGTGTAAGAATAGCATTGGACTAAATATGCTCTTTTATGTGTGGGGTCAGTAATATTTGTTTCAATGTATTTCTCTTGGAATAGAAAAACTGATTTTATATACAAGTTAAAAAGCTTTCTGAATAGTTTTATTTGTAAAATTTGTAATACAAAGAGGCACAACTCTTATTTCACTGCATATAACTGATTGTAAATCAAGGGCCATTTTGTCTAAACATCTAGTTAAGATTCATTTTCCTAAATGCTGGCTAATGAACACCTCTTTAATCTAGACTGAGGTATAAAACTTAGTTTCTTGTCCAGTATACTGAATGCTGCTCTATATTATTGAATGATGTTATTTAAGTGTTTTTGATCAAATACTTTCTGATTATGATACACTACTCAAGTAACAAAAATGAAGGAATATATGCATTAAGGATAGATATTGCTTTTCTTGGAAATGATATGTCTTATGGTCAACATGATTTGTAATTGGACAGTCCTTGTCTTCTTTCAATCTAAGTGAAGAATACTTTGTCTGCCTTGTCCAAATTTGTTGTATTCAAGTGGATAGCTCAATAGGTCATTTTCTTATTCAACAATGTCTCCAATGTTATGATTCAGCCCTTTTGGTTATTGAGAAAAGCTTGCAATGTAATGGTGGTTGTAGAAGTGAACCTTACATAGAAACTAGGAAAGAACTTTTAATACGAATATCAAGACTACTTATTTTACTTGCTCTTTATGTCATTAGTAATGCAGGAAAGGATGTGTAATTCTATTTTGTCTCCAAATATTTGAAAGGTTATGAAAAGATAGTGTTTTTTGTAATATATTTGTCAGAACAGAATGAGGCTTGTTGCTCTCTGAAAGATATGTCTATGTAGTTGATTATGATTGTTGATTTTTATTTGTCTATGGAGATATATATATATATATATATATATATATATTTTTATAAATACACCCAAATGTGTACATGTCTTTGTTTTTAGCTTATTTTCTTAGTTAGCAATGTTACTGCATTCTTATTTTAAAAAAATAAAAAGAAAGTTTACTAAGCTTTAATCTATACTTTTCATTCCTACCCTTGATAGCTCATCAAAGAGCAGTTCACGGTAAATATGCATACACGTTCAATTTTAGTAGCCCTAAATTTATGTTCACAATCTTATTAACATAAAAACCTGAATTCACACACACATAATCTTGCAAGTGTTTTCCTCTAACTGGTTTTTTGTGACTTTTTCTGATGCATATACAAAAACATATAAATGCTTTAAACTAGATATATACTCAATCTTGAATTTAGTTGCATATTTATGCTACTATTAGTAGACATTCTTCCACTTACATAAGCTTCTATTTTCTCTTTCTCTCCAATATTAACTCTTCTACTTTTGCTTTCAGTCTATCTTTCTCCCTTCACTTTTTATTTTTCTCTTCCCACTCCCACTCTATTGCATTTTGTTTGTCCTACCACCTACCTTACCCAGCTATGTTGCATTTTGGTTTTCTCCCCTCCCTCATCTGACACCAAACTGCACACTGACTCTCCATGCACT
The DNA here is from genome assembly GCA_963585895.1 of Sepioteuthis lessoniana. Lineage (NCBI taxonomy): Eukaryota > Metazoa > Mollusca > Cephalopoda > Myopsida > Loliginidae > Sepioteuthis > Sepioteuthis lessoniana. The sequence goes on along the minus strand of CAUZXS010000798.1, from coordinate 110,142 downwards.
CATATTGATCCTTGAATTGTATATCAAATATCTTAACTGGGCATTTTGTCTAATATTTGTGAATTTTATTTAATTTTTCCTCTTTCTTTTTGCCATTGGCTTAATTTCAAGGATAATCTGCTTGCTTTATTTTTATGATTATTGTTTGCGATTTCTTATTTTTTAGTTAATAATTTGTTTTACTTTTGCAAATTTAATATTAGAATTTTTCAGTTCTTATATCAGATTGATTTTTATTTTATTTTTTGCAACCTAACCTTTAATCTTTCACATATGACACATTCGAATTCTTAGCTATGTAATGCCTAGTCAACGGCAAATGAATAACTAGTTGAATAAACTGTATATTAATAAAAAAAAAAAAAAAAAAAAAAAGCATTATTTAGGTTAGGCTTTCTGCTGTTGATACTATTTGTTGCATGTTGAATAGAGAAGAGATGGACAGTTCCAGATATCCTTCCATTATCCTAAGTAATGCCTCAAATGACCAAGGATAATATCCAAATGATCTACGAGGTCATGGCATAAGAGAGAGAACACCTACAATGATTCACTTTTCAATCTTTGGTTCTCTGTTACCAGTTGTTTGGTTACTGTGTGCAGTGTAGCTAGAGATTAATTTCTAAGGATTTGTTATCTACCAAGTTTGAATTTGAGCAAATTATCTCTATCCTTATAAGTACTTACTGTTGCTTAATATTGATAGGTTATGATTTTCATGCAACATTAACCTTGAATGTCTTGTATGTATTATGCATCTGTTTAAGAGTTTAAATATTGTTTCAATGTACTGGTTATACATTTGCATATAAATCAGCAACATTATATAGTATTTTTATCTAAAATAGTGTTAAACTTTTTTTATTTTTCTCAAGTGTTTAGATACTTTTTCTACTGCTTTTGGTCAAGGGATCATTCATTTAAAACCTCAAATTATTTCTATTGTTTTGCTGCTATGCACATTGAACCATTAAGAATTTCTTATTTGTATCTTGTCTTCATCTTTTGTTTTTATATATCAGATTGTTTTTTGTTTCATTTTTGTTTATTTCAATTAAGTAAGTAAAGTTGGCGACCATAGTCGAGGGTAACCCGAAGGCTCCCTTTTCCATAGCTACTACACCAATGTGTAGGGGAGGGCGCTACTCCTTCCCTGGATTGCTCTACTTTACCCTTGATCTGTACCTTATGATGCTGAGTGTTAAGCAAGGAGGCATCAAGTACCATTTTTTGAGTCTTTGGTATGACTCGACCTGGGATTGAACCCAGGTCTCCCAGGCCATTGGCGAACACTCTAACCCCTAGGCCAATTCAGGAAAAGTAAATTAAATTTATAACTACCAGAATTATTTGAGAGTTAGAATTTTTAGCTTTTCTTTTAATAACTAGTCCTTCCAAAATTGATGTATGCACAATTTAAGATTGTTACAGATATTTACTATCTGTAAAAGTTCCATAATATTTATGGAATTTTGGCAAAATTTAAAATATCAATACAAGAATTTTTGTAAGTATCCTATGTATAGGATGATAGTGCTTACTGAGTTAACAAAGGAAAATTTACTTTGTATTTGACTAGTTATTTAATGAAAATTAAAAAATTTCCAACTATTGTATAATATTAACAAAATTACATATAAAAGTTGGGCCATAATATACAAAAGTTCTTTTATTAATAAGTTTATATCTGGATATTTCTGCTATTTTGACAGACTTTCTCAATGGCAAGAATGCAGTTATGGATGAAAGAACTAAGACCTATTTATTTTACTGTAATTCAGATCATTACAGCTCTTTTGATAATTAGAGATTATTTTCTTCCTTTTGTAATTGGTGGTGATTCATAAAATACTTGTAGTCACTTATAATATTATTCAAAAAGCTAAGACTTGAAAGGATGAAATATTAGATAATATTTATCCAATAAGCTTATATTCAGCTGATATGGCATGTAATTTTAAGAAATAAGTTCAAGCAAATTATGAGAACCTCTCTACTTTAGAATTTTCACTTATTTCTTGTCTGGTTCATATGTTTTTTTGTTTTTTTTTCACATATTATCATGCAATCATAATTTTGGAAGAAATTATTTCTATTGCTTTGGGAGCCATAACAAGCTAGTTCATTGATATAGTAAGAATAAATTTAGGCAATTCAAGTTATCAACACAAGAGGATGAATATTTTGCTTCTATTAACATTTCAATTGATGCATTCATAAACTGTTTAGGTATTCTGCTTTTCATACATTAATTCATGAAGATAACTGAAGAAGATACAATTGAAAAGTATGAATAAAAGAATTAACAATAAGGGTATTATATCAGTTAATTATTTAGCTGCAGATATAAGATATACTGAAAAAGTTTTGAGTTTGAGGCTGTACTTACTAAAACAGAAATGAACAAAGAATGAAATTTTAATTTTCTTCAAAATAGTTCCATTAACATTAAACATATTTATTCCAAGTTTTTCATTGGTTGAAGTACCTTTGAATCTCTTTTGATATAGTGTACAACTTCATTATCATATTTCTTTTAATGTCTTCCACATCCTCAAATCTTGCCATTGAGAAGAATTTTCAGTTTAGGAAATGAGCTAAGTCTGGTGATTATGGAAAATTCTGCATTCGCACAATCCAGTGTTTCACCAAGAGCTGTTGGACAAGTTGAACAGAATGTGCAGATGCATTGTCATGATGAATCTGCTGGTTTGGTTGTTCATAGAGATCATGCAATACTTCCAAATAATACTGTTTGGTGACAGTTTAACCTTCAGAAGCATCGAGGTGAACTACACTCTCTTTGTCAAAATAGACTCTGACTAACATATTTAGCATGATTTCTTTAGCTTTGGTGATAAAGGAGACTTCTACACAGTTAACTGAGCATTGGTTTCAGGATCATAGTCATATACAGATGATTCTTCCCCTGTTATAACTTTAAAAAAAGTTTGTATTGATTTATATACACTGAATATAATGATGGAAGAATGTTACTTGGGGATGTTTTAACTTGGTAACACTGCCGGCCCATAGATATGCATATTTGCAAACACACACAAGTGCTATGTAAATATGACTACAGAGTACATTTGGAAGACATAAGCAATGACAAAACAACAGCGGGCACTGTTTACATGGATGTCGCACTGTATACATTGCTAATTCTCCTGTCAGACAACAACTACAACTGCCGACCAGAGTTAACTTTACACACTGAAGCAAATTAGTTGGTGTGATCATCCAAAACTCTTGTTTTGATGTCAAGAGTCATGGAACAAACTTAGGTTGCAACTTGTTTCATCTTTAAATCTTCAGTAAGAATGGCTTGACATGACCCAATGGAAATGCACATTTCGTCACAAAGCTTTCTAATAGTCAATCTTCTATCTACCATTATCAGACAGTATACCTTTTAAAAGTTTTCAGTATTCTGGCTAATGGTAGGCCTCTAGATGTTCATCACTTTCAACTGATGTTTTTCCTTCCTTGAAATGGCAACATTAATGAAGGACTCATTGCATTGTCTCCAGCATTTTAAAATCAGTTTTGGCAAATTTTAATGCAGACTTGTTTCTCAGTATTTTTCAAAATTTCCATAAATAATAATTTTAGTTTGATGAAAATATTTGGCTATAATGAAAGTATTTACATTTTTTAATCGACTGAGACTTCATGAGTAACCTCTTGAAAGCTCCTGTATGCTTATGTAAGAGCTTTATTTCAAAGGATACATCCCTACTTTTAAAATACTTTAGATGCTTTTAGGCAGATATTGTCTGATTTCTTTCCACTTTATGAATTTTTCAAGCAACTTTAGCATCTTTCAGACCTGGTTTGAAATAGTGCCTCAAAACTGTCAGAATCTTAATACTTTTATCCACTATTATTTTACATCCAAAAAGTATTGGTAATGATATATGTAATAATAATATTGATATATTAGTATAATCATAGACTTTAATAAGCTTTGGAGTAAAGGTCTGTAAAGATTAAAAATACTTTTAATCCACCCTGATTATTTTTCAATTATACTTTCCCACCTTAAGATTATTCACTTCATCTTTCAGTTCATAAGAATTATTAGTGTAGAATCTCAGATGTTAAAGAATTAATAAAAAAAAGTTGCTGCTATATACTTAACCACATATGCTTAATTATCTTGTTTTGTATATAAAGATAATAAACTAGAATAATTTAAAATGAAATATTGATTGAGAAGATAATGTGGGGATTTTAGCCTGAGATGAAACTCAAGTTGTAGTCAAAGACAGTGTTAAGAAATATTGAATTATTAAGTTTTTGAGAAGCGAGTGCTTCTTTTGCAAAATACCATGGAAATCTTTTATACTATAGAAATCATATTGCAGATTTATTCTTAGATATTCAAAATAAGGCTTCTCAAAGTAGTCTGTAAAGATCCCTGGGTGTGAATCAAATTTTGACAGGGTAAATAAAACATAGGGTTGAATTTACTAGTTTGCATTTATAAATTCCTTCGTAAATGTGGGAACAAAAATCACTGGATCATGTAAGCTAGTGGTCATATTTTGTGCACCTAGCAAAATGCCTGATTGGGTGTGATGGTTATTTGTGATGTCATTCACATATCACCTATTTAAACAAAGTCTGGCTCTTGACTGAAAAGATTTTGATCTTTTCAGCATCATTAACAACTCTTATAATATTTTCATGAAAGAAAACATTTAAAACCAATTTTATTTTGAATAAATTAACTTATAAAAATACTAAATTCTAAACTATGTCTTTTTTTTTATAATGCATGACTGTTGAAAAATAAAAATATAGATTTTAAAAAAAGGAAGAAAAATAAAGAAAAAGTAAAATTAAAATACAGTGCCTGAAGTTTAATTCTTATTGATGGTAACAATTGGTCTAGTAGTTAGTGTTTGGCAATGGCCCAATAGACCAGGGATCAATCCCAGGTCAAGTCATACTAAAGACTCAAAAAATGGTACTTGATGCCACCTTGCTTAACACTCAGCATTATAAGGTATGTATCAAGCGTAAAATGAAGCAATCCAGAGAAAGGAGTAGTACCCTCTCCTGCACTTCAGTGTAGTAGCTATTGAAAAGGGAACATTTGAGTTGCCCTCAACTACGGTCACCAACTTTACTTTATTATTAACAAAAAAAATTCTGTTCTGACCAAAGAAATCTGGATATTTACTTGTTAAGTCAGTTTTGGAATTGCAAGTTATTTGTTATATGTGTTATATGATTCAATGTTCTATTTATAATATTTTAATTTTAGTTTGCAAACTGAAAACATTTAAAAAATAAATTCCTCTTATCATGGCATCTAGTGAGACTAAGAAAGATGTCAGCAATTTTTTTTTTTTGGTAGGTGAATGGAAATTAAATTTGGTTACAAGAGGTCCATCTAGTATATATTTACCCAACCTCTCTGACATGGGCAGAATGTAACACAAGGTCAATTTTAAGTGGAGTAAAACTAATTTGAATTCAGTTTTTCTTCTCCTAGATGGGTTGCCTTCCTATTTACTTATAGCTGGGAGGAGAACAGATGCCTCTCTCAAGTGTAACAGTGCAAAATGAAACATAAACTGCCTTATCTAGGATTTGAACTCAGGTCACTGATTTCTTTTCCTATAATGATAACCTATACGCTAAGTGCATTAAGTAAAAATTTTGAACCAATAATTATTTTATTCTGAACAACTTTTCCATTCTGAAAGTTATTGGCTCTTTTAAGTTATCTTCATTGTTCTTCATTCCATCTTGTTTACATAGTGAATATGTTATTTTTTTAATACATGAACCTGATGAAATTTATTGCTTGTTTTATAAGTTTGGCTTCAAAATATTTAGTTTTTATTAGATTGGCCTATTTCCTTTTTTGTCTCTGCTTTCACATAATTTTGTTTTTAGATCAGCATTCATATTCTTTTCACATAGACCTATCTTGAATGGCTAAGCCATTATACGTCAGTTCATGCATTTTTGTTGCTCTCAATTTCAAATGGTTGGTTCCATTCCAGCAGGTTTATGGACAATTCATTACTATTTAAAACTATAACAAAAAATCCTGAGCTATTAGGTTGGTAAACAAATTACCAAACCAAAAAATATTATAGAATTTCCAGGTGTGAGATATTTGATTTAAAAAATTGCTCTTTAACTTTGTGGTCATCAGTTTCATTAGATGAAAACATTGTTTTAGAAAAGATTAAATTTTCTCTAGGATGTCTGTGGCAGGAGTTGAAATTTGGGTCTTAGTTCACCTGAATTATTGTACTAAATCTAGTAGACATTCAGAGAAGGATTTATCAGCTTGTATAGCTGTGAGGAATTGGATATACTAAACGAGCTTTAAATTGGCTGACCATTAGAGCTGGATTAGGATTACCTATGCTAGATTGTGAAACCAATCCAATTTGACTGGTCAAAAAATGGTTCAACAGTTTGCTCACACTTTTTTCATCATCCTTGGTGATTTGACTGTGAACAGCATTGTCTTTAAACTTGGGAATCAGGTACTACATTCACAGATGGACAACAACTAAATTTCTCTTTGGACATATGCATCGTCATAGTTGGTGATAACTGGTGTCTGTGCATCAGCTTAATGGACAAAACAGTGCAGGACAGATAATAGTACTGCTGTTTAAAGCTATATATTAGCCAGAGTTGCATCAATAAGAGGTTATTTTTAGAACATGTGAAGCTTCATTTACTGAAAATTGCTCAATCTAAGCATCACTCCAAAAGTCTGCTGTAATAATTTTCTGTTTTTGCCACACCTTGAAAATTTGCCCATATGACGGCACCTCCAACAATGAGCTGCATCAACACTGCAAACTTAAGTGTTTCCAAGGAGTGTTACTATGGCAAAGTTTCAGACATGCCCTGTGGTTCCTTGTATCAGATACAATCAACAAGGCATTTTTACCAACCCTTCTTTTGAGATGGAGAAAACGCTAAGCTAAGGATCTAATTGGACTTGGATCCCATGTCAGACCCACATCTTTATGGTGTCTATTGATAAAGCTGTGAATAGCTGGACATGGTGCGAACTGATGCTGCCAATCAATCTAGCATAGAATGTGGTGATAAAGATGTTGTCAATTCAATGTGTAGAGCCAGCTTAACCCATATCAGGTGAATGCCATCTCACACAGACACATTTAATCACTGAAAAATGCCCACAAGTGTGCAATTTCATTCTGGTATCCAGAAATTCCATTTTACATGTTGCATAAATGATCTGTGAAAAACCATTGAGGCTAATTTTGGAAGATCTGCAACACTACTCATATGATATTCTTTGATTATGAATCTAGAGAACTTTTTAAATGACCAAAGCTTAAAAAATGATTATGAAACCTAAATAGAGCTGTAAAACTTCTATTTGAAACTGACATCACTCTGTTGCAAAAGAATTGTATGTAAGGAATTATATTGTACTGATTATTTCTTGCATACTTCCCTTGACAGATCTTTGTATTTATTGTCATTCCTGATAAACTGTTCTGAAAAGTTAATGAATATTGATTTTTGGATTATGAGAATAGTGAGTCTTTGTCCTCAGTTATTTCTAACTTCTATTATTAGTTAATGAATGGAAAGTTGTTGGTCCAATTCAGTCAGGTGAGACTTACTAAGTAGATGGCTTGATTGGTGTTGGCATGGTAGGTGATCTCGCTTGGATACCTCTATTCAAAATTTATGTTCATTGATTGCACCAATTTTGAAAATGTGAATATTTACTTGCTATTATATATTATAAATCACACATAGGTACAAGTATTGGTTTATAAGGGTTTGGAAGTCAGTTTGATAGATTTGTGGCAGTTTTTGTTATATAATGTCTATGTCCAGTCTTAGTAATTATCTGGCCTGATATTAACTCTAAGCAAAGTTTACCATAAAGTTATGGAAAGTGTTGACTGAAAACTCCCTCTCAATTGCTTTTGAAGTTAACTTAGTACTCACTACATTATGTCACTTTTTTGTTTTTAAGAAATATGCATAAAATTTAATGATCTCTTTAGATCCCCCAAGTTGAGTTTGGTTTGCTTAATGGCATATTAACTCTTTATGGGTTATTTAATGTTGAAATTTGATCCATTTTTAACTGTTTCACTATTATTATATTTTCAAAATTCTACTGTAATCATTTTTTTTTTTGCATTTTAGTTGTATAGTATCAAATATTTCTAATACAAATAAAATTTTTAAATAGATCTATTTAACCTATAGATGGGACCTTTACAGGTACTATCACTCCAGATCAGAGTGGACCTGGGAGTAATGGCAATGAAAAGGTACTTCATACTCTGTAGAGCTCCAGAATTGAAACCTCATAAGTGGATGCTGTTTAGTGTTATACTCAAGACTCCTGGGGAAGTTCCTGTGCCATAATGGCTAATGTGCTAGGCTGTGACATAGTGAGTTTGAAATTTAGTTGCACTGTTATGTTCACTTTCAGACTAATACTTTTGGGAAAGGTATGGACCCTCTTATCAATCTACCTATGGGTATTACTGTTCTTTGACAAGGATAGCTTTGGCATTATATAACCTATGAAGGTTGGTATGTCGTTAAAAGTGAAGAAAGAAACAAGAACCAGGAATAGGTCAAGTTCAGAAAGATTATTTTAAGAAGACAAGAATATTGATATTTTAAGGATTAAGTAATTGGGGACCTGATCCTGAAAATTACATTGAGTTGATTAAAATTATAAATATGAAAAATAAGCAAATTCAGATATAAATCAACTATGTAATGTATAATGTTTTATCTTAAAAAGGTTATTGAATTGACAAATGATTTTAGGAGTAAAGCAGTGGAAAACATGCACATATACATATGCTACATTTTTTGGGTTAAAACAAAACTGATTATTTTACATTTATAACCTGTTAGAGTATAAAATTTGGAGCTGTCCATTCTGTATTTGAAGGTCATAAATTTCTTGCAAGATTTAATGGTTTTAGAAGCAAAAAATAGCCATGGGACAGTAGGTGATCAGGCAATAACCTGCTTTGCAGATTGAGCATAAATAATCCAAATAAATGTCATCCTCAGATGCTGCTGATTGTTTTTGTAAATTCCTTGGTTTTAAGTTTTGCTTGAGGTTCTGTAATTTGAAGTTGTGTGGAATCTGCTTGCTTTTAAGGAATAAGACACGTTAGTGTTTCATTTATGAAATACAAGCACTGCATAAGAATGTATCAAATAGATAATGTTCATTCTGAAGAGGTTTTTATAATTTGATACTTATTGATCTAAAGAAATAATAAAATGTTTTCCCATTTCCTTTTGCTCTTATCAGCTATCCTCTCTTGGTTTTCATTTTGTTCTTAATTACTATTACGTGATGACCATTAAGCTTAGTGGTGTTGTTGGTGTAAAGGCTATCAGCATAGGAATTGGACTTGGCTACCCTAGTTCTAATCCTGACTGAGGCTGTTTGCATTTCACATAGTGCTAATATCCTTGGGAAAGGTATAAATTTAACTATTATTCCTCTAGTGATGGGTGAATAGTAGGACAGATGAAACTCTTTTATCTTGGTATGGCAACTAGTCTAAGCGAAGGAAAACAGTTTTGCTCTGCTTAAAAATTGATCTTGTGAAACATTCTGCTTGTAGCAGAAGGGTTGGATAAATATATACATCTGTTTTATATTTTTATACAATTATAGTGTGAAGGCACACTTAACATAATGTTTATTGTCATCGAAAACGGAATTGATCACCTGAGTTCAAATATTGAATGAGACTGTTTGCATTTCACTTTGTGCTAATGTTCTTGAGAAAGGTATAAATCCATCTTTCCTTCTCCCAGCTATTGGTAAATAGTAGTGCAGACTGAGTTCTTTAGTTTGATTAAGCAAACAATCTAAGAGAAGAAAAACTTTGAATTCATACCGACTTTACTCCCCTTTATAATACACCTTATATCATTTTCAGATAAAGAAATAATTTAAGAACTATTTAGTTTTTAATAGAGGAGAAATTATAATGATTGGGCTGAGCATGAATACTGACCCTCAGACTATGCAAATTTGAGATCTTTTTTATACTATTGCACTAGCAAGCATTTTGCTATGATGTACCATTTTTGTTGTGTAATGCTAACGAGCATACATAAAAAAATTAGGTCATTATCATATATTTTAATCTCTTCTGTTTTATTCTGCTCTTCTCTTTTCTGACTTCATATTTCTTTATTTTGCATAATGATCCTGTGAATTTTTTCTCTTCACTCAAGCTTTTCTATCTTTACTTTTCTATTCTTATCTATTATATATTTCTTCCTTTGCATTTAGTTACCTCCCACCCTTTTTCTCTTTCTCTCATTAGCCCAACCTTTCTTTTTTTCTTATCGCTCTCTTATTTCTCTTTGTATTCTTTCACCATCTCATTCTCTCCCCCTACCTTCAACTGTAAATTTGAGCCTTACTCACAAGTGGGATTATTGGATATGATTTAAGTGACCACATTTGGCCAGACATTTTCTGAGAGAGATTTGCTAGATGTGTGTGTGTGTTTGTGTGTGTATATATGTGTATGAGTGAGTGAGAAAGAGTGAGTGTGCTAGGATTATTGAATACTTGCAATATTTTTGCCTATAATCATATTAAAAGTCTGATGCAGTGGAACTTCTTATTATCATTTTTTAAAACTACATACAAGCATGTTTAGTGTAACGATTATCATTGTAGGTAATGGAATCAGTGCCCCCAGTTCTCTATCCAGCTTGGGGTAAATAGTAGGGCAGATTATGTTCTTTAGTCTTCTAAAAGAAGGAATGCTCTGAATTCAAACAAGCTGTACTCTGCTTAAAAATTGACTTTGTGTCGCATTCTGCCTATAGCAAAGAAGTTGGGTAAATATATACATCATAGTCTATTCATTATTTGCAGATTTTCTGCACAGCTTTTCATTTTGATTTTCAATTTTGGATATTTTTAAAATCAACACTCAATTGTTTTATCTCCTTCTTAAAAATTTGATTTTTTAATTATTAATAAAACTATCAAAATTCTAGTTCATTCTACTCATTGTACAAACAAACTATGCTCCCTCCTCCTCCTCTTCAATTTTTATCAACTTTTTGATTTCTTTTTGTTCTTCATTTAAATTATTTTTCTTTTAATTTATCTGTGTGGGAATACATCCTCCGGCCATGCATTCTTGGTTGCATAATCATCTGACCCTATGTTGTGTTGACTTTTTCAGCAGGTTCAGGTCAAAATACATGTCTGAGATGGTCAACAAAGGAAGAAAAACTCGAAAACAAAAAAATGAATAAATATTGTTTTATGGAGGAGGAGGAGGAGGAAGAGGAGGAGGTTTGTGCGACATTTTGCAAAATGACAGCCTGTGGAGTCCTCACTTTTACTATGTAGTTCCCTTAACTAAAAACTAAGGTTGACTGCCAGATTTTGGGCTTGATGTTACCCCTTCCCTCTCTCTAACCTTCTCTGTATTTGTGGTCCTCTTTCCTCTGTGTCTGTTCTATAGTGTTGTATAGTCACCATCATGACCAACTATACAAACACATATGCATATGAAATCATAACGACGAGTGACACAGTCTTTTAGAAAAATATGTACCTTTCACTTTATTTGAAAGGTTTCGTGTGTGAGAGGGAGTTGGAGACCGAACAGAACTGCAACATATTGACCCCCACTCTTATGACCATCAGTGTTTCTTTCCCGTTCTCCTGATGCTGCTCAACTGGAGGCTCAGCTCTCTGCTGGATGCTGGCTTTCTCTACCGCATCTTGTCATTAACTCATCTGATCTCCAACTAACTGACTTCCTGTCTTCACCAAGTTAAATAATAGTTCAATCGCCCACTCAATATCTTTGGAATGGCATGTTTGATCGTCATTAAGCGGAAATAACTGTCATGCAGTTCACAGGTCACTCTCTTCCGGTGCATCAGTCTATGACTGTACCATGGGATTTTACCTCGTCCCATATTGTCAGTCAAGCCAGCCTACACGATTTCTTCCCATAACTGCCATCGGAATGTGTCACTTCCTTCTGGTGCATCACTTTGGAATGGGATGTTTGGCCGGGTCGAAGGTCAATATACAACAATAGTAGACTGACTTGACTTATATATGCAAAAGCAAACATTCCCATTTCCAGACCTTTGGTCATCCACAGACTGGACATAAAAATATTGCTAGACTCTACATCTCCAGGAGACCCCAAAAATGTAGCAATAACATTTTTTAAATCGTGGATCCACTTTTATCTGACATCACTTAACTTGCAAAGCTGAATTAGTGGTTCCTATGCAAATATGTCTCTGACCCTATATGGACACAGACATATGCATATTCATACTTATACCCAACTCATAACCATACATATGTATACACTTGCATATACATATCATACACACGTACATGTGTCCACACATATGCACATATAGAAGTCTGTATACTACCGTCAATAGTGTCACATTTACACTTCAGTCTACTGGTTCCTTTTGTCTCTTCTCTATTTACTATTTCATCTTCTTTCACAATTTGTCTTTTCTTTTATCATTTTCATTTTTTTCTATTTTATACCCATTTCTATTTTCTCTTTTCTTCCTTTTCCAGATTTTCTTATTCTTTTCTCTCTATTTTTCCAATTCAGTAAAACTCTTTGCTCCATTCTGATTTTTAATATTTTATATTTGTATTTAAGATTTAAATAATTTTTATTAATTCTTGATGTATACCTTGGTCTCTATTCGTACATTTTTGAAAGTATTGTGCATGTTTATTGTTTAATTCTATGGGTATTATCCTGTCTTTGCTTGGTGGTGTGAGTGGCATAATGGTTATTGACATGAAAAATGGTGAGCTGAGTTAGAATCTGACCAAGGCTGTTTGTGTTCACTTAATGCTAATTCTCTTGAAAAAGGCATGAATCCATCTCTTTTCCATCCAACCATCAGTAAAATTGACAGACAGTGCTCTCTAGCGTTGGTAGGTAATCAGTCTTAGAGAATGATATATTTTTGACACTTTGTGTTTCTAATTCCTACCTTGTGTGTTGTGGAAGGCATGATGGTCTCAGAGACAGCCCAGAATAAATCATGCTGCATCTACATGTAGGCAGAAACCAACTAATGATTGTAGTCTGGCAAGATGCTGCAACTTGTCCAGCTACTGGTTGTCATTTCTCACTTGCATTGCCACCAGAGTTCAGCCGAGTATGTCAAATGCTGATGGTGGTCAGTGCTACCTCTCCAGTACTTTGTCTCCTTTCATGTAAGTTTCCCTAATTTTTTTCTGAGGATATAGTGACATAATCATCCTTATTATTATTATTAATAGGCTATTTTGTCTAGATTGAATTTACCCTTCATGTGTTCTTTTTCAGACTCTTTATGAACTATCAATATATAGATGCAAGCTTTAGAACAATGTTTTCTCACTTATCAAATAAATTAAGATTTTATAAATGGCCTTTAAATAATTTCCCTTATTTAAAGTAAAGAAAAAGATTTTCTTTGATATAATTTTTGATACCAGAAAATTGTATTATAATGTATATATATATAGTGACATTACTTAATTTAGAGATATCACTGTATTGATTTATTTCCTAAGCCATACACAGATTAAAGTACATTTTTTTCTTTTAATTAAAGTGTAGGTACAGTGATTATTTGTTGAAAATATCATTGACCATTTAGGGAGACTAATCATTTGTCACTTTTATTAAGTAAGTGTTATCAAACAAATAAAACTAGTAAATTGAAAAAACAAAAAATAAACAGTAATATTTAGTAAGATAACAACAATTTTGTAATACATCATCACATTTACAGGATATGGATGTATATTTTTGGCTTACTTTATTTCTTATCAATTTCCTAAATATCAGTAGAAAAATGTAACTGATTTCACCTCATTATTTACAAATGGGGAAAAAGATAATTTCATTTAGTGCCTTTGAATATGTTATTGATAAAATCTTATTTAAAGAGAATATTCTACTATATTTCATATTATTCCTCTCAAAACTTACATCATTTAAGCAGATTGATACCTGTGTGTCAAATGTGCTTAGGTTTTACATATGATAAAAAATTGTATGATGCTCAATGTACAATGGTGTGTCATGATGTTATGTGTTTTTATGATTTCGTGTACATGTGTGTTTTTATAATGATTTTATGGATGCATGTTTAATGTTTTCTTGGCACACATTATGGTTGTGTGTGTGCACTAAGTGCATATGTCCATAGTTGAATCTATAACTCCACAGTTATTAGTTGAATTTTGATCTGAAGTTTTTACTGTGTAATATCCATTTTTTTTGTCAGTAATAGCGAAATACTGGGTTAAACTCCTTGATAAGGAAGAAAGTTATTCATAATTAATAATGATTAAATAGATAATTTTTTTATTTTTAGGCTATGGACTTATTGATGTATCTACACATACACATGCTCTCTCTCTCTCTCACACACACAAACACCTGTGTGAATAAAGCATGCTTAGTGTAATGGTTATCATTGTAGGAGATGGAATTGACAACTCAAGATCAAATCTTGGACTTGGCTATTTGCATTAAAAAAATACTAATTCCCTTGGGAAAGGCATGAATCTATCTGTTTTTTCCTCAGCTAAAGGTAAATAGTATGCAGACTGGGTTATTTAGTCTAGTTTAGGCAACCTATCTAAGAGAAGGAAAACTGATTTCAAAGCAGCTGTACTCTGCTTAAAAATTGACCTTATATCACATTGCCTATCGCAAAGTGATTGGTTGTTGAGTTTTATGGCATGTCAACACTTGTAGGTTATTTAATGCCAAATTCTGTTATGATTTGTAAATGAATAGTTTCTAGGAACATTATTTTTAAATGAGCCAGAGCTTATTTGTTCATACACAGTTAAATAGTTCTAAGTATTGCTATCTAACACTAATAGTTCTTTTTGCGCATAATTCAAATGGTTTCAAGTATTGCTTTTTACCACTGAATAAACTAGTCCACATTATTCATTTATTTGCACACAGTTAAATGGTTTCAAACATTGCTATCTAATGCCAATAATTCGATTTAATATCAGTTGTTTGTTTGCACACAGTTAAATAGTCTCAAGTATAGTAAATGATTAAATAGATCTATTGAACCCTTTGATAGGACCCTAACAAGTACTATCATTCCAGGTTAGAGCGGACCTGGGAAAAATGTCAATGAAGAGGTACTTTACATTTTCCAGAGGTCTGGTATTGAAACCTTATGATCAGATGTTTTTTTCCCATATCCATGACACTTATTGGCAAAATCTTACCCCTTTACAGAGATGCAGTTGGCATTTTCTACATCTCCAGCTGAATGGGCTTCAGATTGAATGTGTGTGTGTGTGTATGTATGTGTATATATATGTGTGTGTATATATATATATATGTGTGTGTATATATATATATATGTGTGTGTATATATATATATATGTGTGTGTGTATATATATATATATATATATATGTGTGTGTATATATATATATGTGTGTGTATATATATATATATATATATATGTGTGTATATATATATATGTGTGTGTATATATATATATGTGTGTGTATATATATATATGTGTGTGTATATATATATGTGTGTATATATATATATGTGTGTATATATATATATGTGTGTATATATATATATATATATATATATATATATATATATATATATATATATATATATATATATATATATATATAAAAAGTTGAAGTGAATGAATATATGCATATAAAGTATATGCATGAACACTATTGTGTGTGTCCATTTGGTCTTCATGGTATGCTGAATGCTCTTTTTGGATTCAATCAATACAAAAAAGATGATGACTAAGTGACTAAGATGTATGTCTTAAAAAAGAATCATCATGTTGGCAGTAAGCCTAAATGTTTGACTGGCTGTCTGTAAATCCTGTCTGATATGCTAACAAGTTTAATCTTTGTCACTTATTAGAGCAGGAGACTCCAACTTATTTGATTCTGTAAAAATTCTTACATTCATGAGTTTGAGTTTGATCAAACTGAGTATTTAACTAATCAGCATAAACCTTTGAATGACCATTGATCATGACCCCCAAAGCCTGCAACTATTTTTTTTATATATATCTATCTAAAATCTATATACTTTGCAACATTCTATTGATTTGAATCATTGCACTAAATTACCTTGGTAAGTGCTAAATTAAGGAAAAGGCAAATTATGTCTGTTTCTCCTCAGACATATGTACTACTCTATTATATAATCTTAAAATTTTTTTTTTATTTTTATTCTTACACAGTTCAGATAGTATAGGTATTGTGCTTTCCATCTTTCATGTCACAAAGATAGACTGCTTTTAAGAATCTTTTGCTTTGTTAAGTGAAATAATTGAATCACCTGTTACAGTGAATAGTGTTTTTTTTTCTTCTTTCTTCCCTCTGAGTATTTCTTCTTTCTGTTACAGGAATTTTCCTCTTGAGTCATTCTTACATAAATCTTCATTCTCTCAGTGGTCTGTTATAATTATAACCATATTAATCTAAGGTTATTTAGAGAAAAAAATTCTTTACTGGATTTATAATGTGGAATGTAATTTTTATAAAATAAATATCCTGACTCAGTATTTTTTCATTAAAAAGAAATTTTTTATGACCTCTATTTTTATTTGATCAATAATTTTCAAATTCTGATTATGAGATTTAGGGCACATTTATGCAGTTGTATAAGAAACTTTTCTCTCTGATGAATAAAACAGAAATTCTTCCAAGCTGTAGCTGTGTCAGTACTATTGTATGGTTGCACCACTTGGACTTTCACAAAAAGTGGAGAAAAAGCTAAATGAATACTGCATCAAGATGCTGTGTGCTGTTTTGAATAAATCCTGGAAGCAGCACTCTACAAAATGACAGTTGTACAAACACTTACCCCCATTTCACAAACCATTCAAGTTAGATCAGCAAGGCATGCTGGGTACTGCTGGGAAAGTGAGGACAAACATTCTTCTATGGACTCCTATACATGCACACACCAGTGTTGGCTGACCAGTAAAAACTTACATTCATCATAGTTGTGTGGATACTAGATGCCGTTTAGAGGATTTACCAAGAGTGATGGCTAATAAGGAATGTGTGCCTGCAGCATGTTTTGATGATATAACATTAAATACATATTTAGGTACTTGTGCAAGTATTTAGGAATTTGTTTTAATACAAGTGAAATATGATTTGCTTCCTTAAATGAGATAAAAGATACAGTATCTTTGTATTTTTGCAAATATGGAATTAAAAATAAAATAACCTGCGAGTGGACTAAGATATACAATGAATAAAATTTATGTAAGATTTTAAACTTGTGCTGTTTAATTTTTGTTGAATATTGTTAACCTTATCTCCTTTTGAAATATAGGTTTGGTCTTCAAATGTAGGTGCTTGCAAATTTACTTTTTCTAAAATACTTACATTCATCAACAAATGATAAGAAATTAACATAGAAGTGTTTTCATTAATTTTCATTTTCCGGAAGATAAAAACAGTACAAAAGGATAAAAGAAGGTGGCTTAGAAATTATGAAAATATTTATTTTCTTATGAATGAAGTAGCTGATGTCATCTTTTTCAATCTACTGATTTTGTACCTTGTTTTCGTAAGTCCTTTTATCTTCTGTTCTAAGATTTACCTCTATCAAAGAAAACTCTTCCAAAATTTGTATCACTATTTAAATTTGATTGGTATTTTAATAGTATTAAATATTTCTTTCTAGATGTGCATACTGAGGAATATGTCAAACATTGATATACTTTATAACATCTGTATAGCATTTGTTTTCTTAATTCTTACTAAGAAAGCCTTTCCCATCTTATATATAATAAAATGATGCTTAGTATTAAAGATATATCAGCCCAGTTGGCTGGAGCTGTAGAATCCACCAACTGCATCTCTGCAGAGGTGTAAGACCCCCACCTTACGAGTTTCCTGGATATGGTATTAAACAATCTGATGATAAGGTTCCAGCCTTGGAGATTTGGGAAATGTGGAGTACTCATTCATTTCCATTGCTCCTAGGTCCACTCTGACCTGAACTGGGGGCACATGATAGGGTCCTATCTATGGGTCAAATAGAACTGTTTGACATTCAAACTGTGTCCGAACAAATGATATGCTAAATTGAATTGTTTGAAATAGAAGTGTTTGATTATTTAACTGTGTGCAAACAAATGACTGATGTTTAGCAATACTTGAAATCATTCAACTGTGTGTAAACAAATGAGTAATCTTGAATAGAATTATTAGTGCTAAATGGTTATACTTGAAATTCAAAAGTGTGCCTAAATTGAATTCTTGGTATTACATTGCAGTACTTGGAACCATTTGACTTTTGCAAATAAATGAACAGTGTTGAATAGAATAATTAGTGTTAAATAGTATTACTTGTAACCACTTCATTATGTGCAAATAAATGATTGATATTGAACAGAATGAGTAGTGTTAGATAGGAATAATTGAAAACAATTAAATGTGTTGAAAGAATAGCAATATTAGTGTGCAAACAAATTAGTTCTGACTCATTTAAAAATGAAATTACCTACAAACTATGTGTGCAAACAAATGACTGATGGTAAATTGTGACTGTTATAAAGCAATACTTGAAACCATTTAACTGTGTGTGAACTAAGAGCTCGTGCTCATTTAGAAATATTATCTACAGAATGTATTTACAAATCATATATATTTGATATATATGTATAAACAGGATTTGGTATTAGATAAACTACAGTGGAAGATATGCCATAAAACCAGACAAAACCAAAGGATAAACAATGTTTTGTAGAAAGAATATTAGCCAGGAGGTAATTCTTGCTTGTAACACACATAGAAAACTCTGCATTACATTGTCTTAATATAGAGAAGTAAGATAATTTTTTTAATTTAGAAGGTTCCATGATATAATTTTAATGTTCAGTTTGATAAAATATTGAATCGTTGTATACAAATTGTTAAAATGAAGCATTGTCATTTCTATTAATTTTGACTAGTCATCCTAAACAGTGAAGATGTAGTATCAAACAGAAATAAACAATATAGCTTATATGGCTTATTTGAGCAATGCTTGCCAGTTAAGCCTTTATAGCTAAACTAGTAATGGTACTGTCATGGATAGACACATTCCCAAGGATAAGGGATACAAGTTCAAATCTTACTGAAGTCTTATTTCCTTTTCCTGATGCTTATTTAATGGTCATAAAACAATAACTTGAGAGTTGTGATACAAAGTAACAGAAATAGTTTGAAGGAAGAATCAGTCAAAAATTAATTGTGCTGAACATTTTTTATATATTGTTAATATAGATGAGATTTTCCTTGAAAGAAAAAAGATCTTTTTATATGAAAAGGTCAATCTATTTAGATTTTGTGTTCTTTGTATATTTGAAATTGAATTTGAATATAGTTCAGATATCAATTATATGATGAATATTTAGATTTATTACTTTACTGATTATATTTTGTAATAGGTAAAAAATTGTCACAGATCAATATTGGTCCCCACTCCTAGTGTCCTGGGTATGACACTAAACCATCTAATGGTAAGGTTCCAGTCCTGGACCTTTTGGAGAATGTGAATTACCTCTTCATTGTCATTGTGCCCAGGTCCATTCTGACCCAGAGTGGTAGTATCTACGGGTCAAATAGAACTATTTAAACATTTTCTATACTTGAAACCATTTAGGTGTGTGCAAACAAATGATTAATATTAAATTGAATTATTAACATTAGATAGCAATGTTTGAAACCATTTAACTGTGCAAACCTATGATAGATATTAAATTTTAAACATTTTTTACATACAAACTATATATATATATATATATATATATATATATATATATATATATATATATATATATAAGGCTTGATATGTTGTAAAACACTCAACTAATCAATTTATATATGATACTGATCTATCACTTACATGTACATTTGATATGTATAAAAAGTATTAGATGGCATCCTTTTTCACTTACATTAAAGTGAGTTAAAAGATAAGGGTATGCACTAGTAGATATGGGAATAACAGAAATTATTCTAGTCTTCATTATTCATTGAGCATCAACATAGCTTTGAGTGGCTTTTTTGCATTTTGAATTAGTGCCTTTTTTAATTCATGAAATTTTTTCAATTCTTAGTTGGTCTGATATTTGCCTTAGAAATAATGTTTTATATTTTCTGGAGATTAGAAAGCTAATTAAAAGTTTTATGAATTTATGAAGATTATAATTCATCATCATTTAAGTAGATTTGCTAAAATACACTCAATATCCTTAATAATCATGAATGTGCCATAAAGAAAAGATTTATATATCAATATTTAAAGGGAACTCATATTTGAAATTAGTACTACAATGCATATTGTTCATAACTTGAAGGAATGCTTTTGAAAAGTATTGCTTACATATTTTTTATTGAAAAATATATGCATTTTTAACTTGCATAATGATAGTAAACAAGCTCTTGAATTCATTTTACTGCTGATGTTAATAGCTTCTTTTACTAGCAATGCTTGTGGGATAGGAAAATATGAGACAAAATATTTTTATGAAATAATTTGGCTATATATATATATAAAGTTTATATGGATATGAAAATATGAACTAGATAAATATACAACAAAAATTTTTAAACTAAGAAAATTCTTGATTTGTTTCTGAGAGCATCTTTGCACTCAATATTTCTTGTTCTTTGGTCTTTTGCAAATTGGTATTTTTTTTTTTTTTTTTAAATTTTTTTTACTACTTGTGAACATTCAACATATAGCTGCTTATGTGAAAAACATGCATCTAATCATGTCTATCCTACCATTTATGAAGTTAAAAAAGCATTTTGTACTTCATATTAAAATCATATCTTGATCTGTTTGGTCAGAAATATTGGATTTTGCCATTAGATGATCTCCAGTGACCTCAAATGACCTTGGAGTCAATTTTGTATAGTCTATTGCTCAAGTCTGAGCTCAAGTCAATATCCATACAAAAAATAGGTCCTTGGGATTTTCCATTTGTAATATATGCACCTACACAAATGTACAAACTTTGATATGGTAGTATAGATTTACCTAATAAGGCTAATATTTTACATATCTGAATGATTAAAGCATTTTATTAAAAAAATTCAATTAGCATTATTACAGTTTTTGTGTTGTGTGTATTGACATACTGTGAATGTGTTTTAGGTATTTATGTTTGTATCTGACAAATGTGTTGCAAAAAGGTCAGTTCTTTAACCATAAATTTGATCTATTGCACCTAATTTATTTTTACTCGCTCAGATTAATTTTCCTCCTGAAACTATAAATGTTCAATTACAAAGATAACATTGATATCCTGACTGACGATCTCTGTATGGGTGATGGATTAGGCAGATAATTTTTCCTGTTATTTCATAAATATTTTATCATAAAACTGTCAATTCTTGGTTTTTATTAAGTTAGTTTACTTCCATACATGTCAATTACCTTTGAGAATACATTATTACATTCAACATTTTTTTAATTTGATACTTGCTTATTATTTATTTGAATGAAATTAACTGAAACAGCTGACTCATTATTTGTAATGAAATCATCATCATGTCGCACTGCCAGCACGGATTTCCCTGACCCTCTCTCACCACCCATTTCTATCGTCCATTGTTCCCGGGAGGTTCTCAAGGCTACATTCTGTATCAGCACAGAGCTGTTGTATATAGGTTCTAGTTGGTCGTCCTGCGTTTGATCGTCTATGTGAAGGGATTCACAGGAGTATATCACTTATGAGTTCTTCCTTACTTCTCCAGCAGTGTCTTGCATGTCTGGTTCTTCTTTGATAGTTTTTGTGATGGGTGGTAGGTGGCTGTACAGCTACTGTTTTGTGGGATGTTGCCTCCAGGACTTGTTCAGTATTGCTTGCAGTATTCTTGTGTAATTGCCGTTAAGCTTTTTCTCCATACGTTTAGTTAGCATCCATGTAGTGCATCCATATAGCAGTATCAACATGACTTCTGCTTGGAAAAAAACTGCGTTTCATTTTATCTGTCAGGTCCAACTTCCATATGACCAATAGCCTATCGATAGCTATCCATGCCTTAGCTAGTTGCGTGTTGATGTCTTTCTCGGCTGATGGGACACTGTTTCCTAGGTAGGTGAACTTGTCCAGTAGTTTCATAGGCCCACCCTTTTGTGTGGAGATGTTGCCTTTTTGATTAAAGCATACATATTCTGTCTTGTCTGCATTGATATGAGGGCCTATGCCATCAGCTGCTCGTTCCAGACTATGTAGCAGGGTTTCAGCTTGGGCGAGTGTATTTGCCAGAAGCACTATGGCGGGGTATCTTCTGCTTCTTTCCTTTGCTAGCCTGAAACTGTTTTCTTTCATTAAATCAAAAGACATTCTAAGCACGTAGTCTAGGCAGATGATAAACAGGTATGAGGCTGATGTGTTTCCTTGCAGCACACCTACTACAATGTCGAAGTAGTCTGTGTCTCCATCTGAGGAGTGGACTTTTACTTTTCTGGTTTTATATAGCATCATTATAACTGCAATGGTTTCTTAGGGGAGGCCATAGGTGAGAAGTATTTGCTCCATCTTCCCTCTGTGTATGGAGTCAAGAGCCTTGGAGAAGTAGACAAATAATATTGTTGCCTCAAGGTTTTTTGCCCGTACACCTTCTAGAATTCGATGGATAGTCAAAATTTGTGATGTGAAGTAATCTAATGTAATTCTTTCTAAGCAACCATTTTTCTTAATAAATTTGATATATGGAAGTCTAGTGATCAATTTTATTCATATTAAATGATTAACTGATAAATTACTATGAATGTTAAATAAAAAAAAAACAAACAAAAAACTTTGAGCTATTTTTGGCTTGTCAAGACAGATTTCTGAAGTTTACACATTAATTTCCTGTTATACAATGAGGGATGCATTTAATCTTGATTCATGATATGAATGAAACCCACACTGTTGGACAGAAACAAGTTGATGAAATTTCAATTCTCATCTCTTTCTAGCCAACTATTTTTGTTGTTGTCATATTGAGTTTTAATTAAAAGAATAATGGCATATTGAGTTCAATAGGGGAATATAGCCCAAGGGTAGTATCTCATGTAATCAATGAAGAATGTCACCTTTGCCTTGTTGGTTCATGAACAATGTCACTGAGCAAAAAAGTACTATAAAATGGATTTGTAAAAGCTCACAATGAATCAATAGTATATCAGTCAAAATATTTGTGTCTATTGAAGAAAAAGCAGGCTGAAAAATTGAAAATAGTCTTTAAATTTATGTAAGCCCTTTGTTGATATTAAAGTAGCATAGTTTTGGGTTGGTAAACTTTTTATTGCCTTTTCTGTTTGATAAAAATATAAAAGCGAGTTCTACCAAAATAATTAGATATTAACTAATATCACATAGACATACATATTCTTTCCTATTCCTTGTTGGTTGTTGCTCAATCGGCTGGGGCTGTAGAATACACCAACTGCACCTCTGTAGACCCCCCCCCCAGGAGTGTGCTGGATATGACACTAAACAATCTGATGTTGAGGTTCCAGCAATACTGGACCTTTGGAGAATGCAGAGTACCCCTTCATTGCCATCGCTCCCAGGTCCACTCTGGCCTGGAGTGGTAGCACCTCATAAGGATCCTATCTATGGGTTAAATATAACTAAATGGTGGTTGGAGTTTACTGTTTTTATACATTTAAACTGCGTATTTATACTGAACTGAATTGTTTAAAATAGAACTGTTTTGACATTAAAACTGCGTACTAATGCTACACTGAATTGTTCGAAATAGAACTGTTTTGGCATCTAAACTGTGTACTTATGGTAAACTGAATTATCTGAGATAAAACTGTTTTGACATTAACTCTGTGTATTGCCCAGTTAGCTGGGGCTGTAGAATACACCGTCTGTACATCTGCAGAAGGGGTAAGGACCCCCCCCCCTCAACAAGTGTCCTGGATATGACACTAAACAATCTGATGGTGAGGTTCCAACAATGCTAGAGCTTTAGGAATATGGAGCACTTCATTATTGTCATCGCTCCAAGGTCCACTCTGACCCGGAGTGGTAGCACCTGACATTGGTCCTATCTATGGGTTAAATAGAACTAAACCATGCTTCTTTTTCACTATACTGATTTTTGCATTTAAACTGCGTATTTATGCTAAACTGAATTGTTTAAAATAGAACTGTTTTGTCATTGAAACTGCATACTAATGCTAAACTGAATTGCTTGAAATAGAACTGTTTTGACGTTTAAACTGTGTACTTCTGCTGAACAGAATTATCTGAAATAAGACTGTATGACATTTAACTCTGTGTATTGCCCAGTCAGCTGACTGCACCTCTGCAGAGGGGTAAGACCCTCCCCCAACGAGTGTTCTGGATATGACACTAAATAGTCTGATGGTGAGGTCCCAGCAATGCTGGGGCCTTGGGGAATACGGAGCACCTCTTCATTGCCATCGCTCCCAGGTCCACTCTGATCCGGCGTAGTAGCACCTTATGCTAAACTGAATTGTTTGATTAAACTGAATAGCTTGAAATAGAAATGTTTTTGACAATTGAACCATGCTTACATTTGAACTGTGTACTTATGCTAAACTGAATTATTTGAAATAGAACTGTTTTTTGACATTGAAACTGTATTTAAACTAAATTGAATTGTTTAACATAGAACTTTTTTGACATCTAACTGTGTGTAAACAAAATCTGTACTTATACTAAACTGAATTAGCAGAATTAGAACTGCTTGACTAAACTGGATAGCTCGAAATAGAAATGTTTTTCACAATTAAACTATACTTACATTTAAACTGTGTGCTTATGCTAAACTGAATTATTTGAAATTGAACTGTTTTTGACATTGAAACTGTACTTACACTAAACTGAATTGTTATATATAACTGCTTGAATAGTTTGAAATAGAAATGTTTTTCACAATTAAACTGTGTACTCATGCTAAACTGAATTGTTTTAAATACGAGAACTGATTATTTACATAAAAATGGATTTGGCATTAAATAACCTACAAAGGTTGATATGCCATAAAACCCAACAAATCAAACCAACCTTGTTGGTTGGCTTAGAATTGTTGAGTGTCATCTCTTTGTTGCCATTATTTCTAGATCCACTCTTACCCTAACAGGTACTTCCACAATGCGTCAAATAGTTCTTTTGGAAAATTATTTGTATTTGGTAAGAATAATTGAAACAATATAACTATTATAACTGTGTACAAAATATACATATTGAGAATGGTTACTTTGAAGTTAGAATTGTTTGCAAATGATTATTAGTTAAGCGAAACTATAATTGATTGTTAAAAAAATGACCGACTTTAGTATTAAATACTCCAACAAAAGTTGACATGCCTTAAAACTAAACAACCTACCTACAACATTTTTTATTTGTCTATTTTTATTTCATATGAATTGATTTTGTTTTTCCAGGTGCTTGTCTGGTGGAGGCTGGGGAAGCATTTAAAGACCTTGCAGAGGTGAAGTATGCCCTTGAAGATAATGTCAAACAGAACTTCTTGGACCCAATGACTCAGCTGGCCAATAAAGATTTGAAAGAAGTCAATGTAAGTGAATTGATTCTTAATTTATTTTGCATTTCATGCTTTGTCTTTTAGATTTTCTTATGTGTGCAAGAACATGCATTGCCTATTTTAGCCATAAGATAATTTCTTTTTAACTGAACTACTGCTAATTTATGGCAGATTGCTCTATATGCCTTTTCCTTTTTTCATAATTTCTTGTATTTTCCTTTTATGATTAGTAAGAAATCTTTGCATTGATACTTTTGCTGTGATTGAAAAAAAATGTTATGAATTTTAGATGTCCGTGCATCGGTGTGTGCAGCATAACGATTATGATGATAAGAAATTGACTTGACAATCCAAGTTCAAATCCGGGATGAAACTGTTTGCATTTCACTTTGCATCAATGTCCTTGGGAAAGGCATGAATCTATCTCTTCTCCTAGCTTTGTGTTCTTTATCCTTGATATGGCAACTAGAAAGGAAAACTCTAAATTCAAACTAGCTTTACTCTGCTTAAAAATTGACCTTGTTGCATGTTGGGGTTGGGTAAATACATAGATTGTTATGCACTGACCATGATCTTTTTGTATAACTTCTAAATATACTTAATCAATTAATATAATTTCATTCAGATCTGTATATTAATTTAGTTCCTCATGTAGATTATTTGCACCACTTGTCCAAGTTAAATCCAAAAGGAAATAAGTATCAAAATTATATTAAGAAATGTTTTCACCAAGTTTATCCCTTTCTCTTGAACATCTTTCCTCTTAATTATGGGTAGAATAGTAGAGCAGACTGGGCCTTAGTGGGTAACCAGTTTAGGATAAGGACAACTCTGCATTGAAGACCAAGAACTGAAGTCTGTATGGCAATTAGATATTGTCTTTAACTTCATTCAAGCCATTCTTGCCAAGCTCTATTGGCTCTTGCCTCTTGCTTTGACAACACCGTTGACATGGAGAAAGGAGACTTGCTGCATAGATAACTGCTATTCTTTTATAGATCCAAGCACAAAATCATAGTATCAGGTTACTAATGGATGCCACCACTTGTTTTATTTTTTGTCATTTATGATTTAAAAAGATAGTACTAACAAAATTTGAGCAAATTTAGTTTTTCTTTCCTTTTGTTTTCATCTTTTATTCATTTTCAATTGATGAGAGCTATCTTTGATGTTTAGATTTTTTTAAAAAGTCAATGTCTTACACTACACTTTTGAAATTCATTGTTGTATGTTTGGAAGTGATTACTTTTACTCCCTATGGTTGGTTAATATTGACTCAAATTTGAGTGACTAGAGAACGATAATACATTTTTTCTTTCATACTTGATACAAAAGTGTGAAAAACCACCAATAGTTGACATCAAGAAGTGTATTAATGGATTTAAACTGTAAATAATGAATGAGTTATAAATTGGAATGATATCTTAAATGGATTGTAAGAAAGACTATTTATCCTTGGGATCCCAGTATTTTTCTCAATAATGAATGGCCACATAGTACGGGAATGAGGGATGCAGATAGCTGTCACAAAGATTTAAAACTTTCTTAACTTTTCTGTTGTAGAATTTAAGTGTAAGAGTAAGAGCAGTCACCTTTGTTGAAAATCAAAGATGATATTCAAAAGTACTGCCGTGTGTGTGTGTGTCCATCCCACCAGTCTGTCTTAAACATGTTTCTTTAAAAGCCAAAAACAAGGTTCTGTATAACAATTCTTAAAATTTCTTTTTTGCCTTGAATACTTTCCACTATCATTGGTCATGTTTAAGGATATATTTAAGATGTTATTTTTGCTTTAGAATCTTTTGAAACTTTTTTTTCTGAAATCTAAAATGCTTTCTGTCTAAAGAGAGAGATTTCAATGTTCTTGTGTGTGTGTGTGTGTGTGTGTGTGTGAGATTTTAGGTACCTGAAAATTGTATTGAGATTTACTTGCAACCGCTAAACCAGATCTATAGATGTGATATATTATATACCTTACAATAAACACTGCAGAAAACAGCTTTATTACAGATAGTTCTCATTCAAAATGAAATGTCTTATGAATATACCTTTTACTTTTTATGGTATAAAGATTTTAAGACATTGTAAAAAATAAAATAGAATAAAAAGAAAATAATGGTGGTATTGAATTTCATTCTTGTAAATGACAAATGTTAAACAATATAAGTAAATTTAGTAAGATCAGTCAACATTTCTTTAGTAATCTTCTGTGTGATGTAGAATATATATCTGACTGACATATTTTAGCATTATCATTTATAAAATTACATGAGCTCACAAAGAAAATTATATTGATTTGAAAAGAAATTCATCATTTAAAACTCTGAAGGTTAAATGTATATCACTTATATCTCAAAATGAACAAATGAGCTTTATACTCTAAGTTGTAAAATGCCTGCTGTGATAATTCAATAAATTGACTGTTAAATAAAACCTGTTTACATTTTGTACTGTTAATCCATTAATGCATGCTGTAACAAAATCTATTCACTTTTAGTATAGAATGATTTGATCTGTTAATTTTATTCCAAAAAAATATTTTTTAAACTTGCTTGTCAGTTTAAAAGAAAATAGACAGAAGCTTCATTAACCTGTTCATTGAACTCTTTGTCATGAAATCCAGCCAGAATATTTCTACCATGTTAGCAGTGTTCTCTTCTTTCAACACCTGAGATAATCATCTAGTGTCTGTTTTCTTCTTTTTTTATTTAATTTTTTCTGTTGACAAACAAGTTTCTTATTTTTGCCTCTTCATCTCTAGTATTGAACTTTGAATTATATCTTTTATAACAGATTTTATTAGAAGAATATTCAAATAAAGAATCCATTTAATCAAACTTTTTTAAGAATTGGGTGTATAGTGTGCATAATATTTATTTGTATGTAAAATAGAATTGGCAAGCAGTGTTCAGTTCCTTACTGAAGCTGTTTGCATTCACTTTGTACTAATGCCCAAATGGGAATGATTCAAATAACTAATTATATTGATTATTATTCACCTATGTCTATGTTGGAGGGAAAAAAAGCAAAAACATCACTCTAGAATTACAATTCTATATCCTGTCGTAGTATTGTCTTCATTATACTCCTGAGACAATCATCCAGTGTCTGTTTTCCTCTTTTTTCCTTTTTTAGAAATAATATTCCGAGTGGATAAACAGGTCCCTTAGAAGTGAACTCTTCATTTTTAGTACCAAAATTTGAATCCTGTATTTTACAATAGACTTTATTAGAATTTATTTAATCAAACTAATAAAAAAGAAAATTGGATGTGTAGGGTGTGTAATGGTTATCTGTACAGAAAAATGGATTTGGCAAGCAGAGTTCAAATCCTCACTTGAAATTGTTTGCATTCACTTTGTGCTAATGTCCCAATGGGAATGATTCAAATAACTAATTCACCCTTTTGACAGGGCATAGAATATGCTGATTGTATCATTTGCTGAGGGGTAATACTTCCCCACCTCCAAATAAAAGTGAGGGTGTTCTATGTATGATACCAAACTGCATCTGATGGTGAGGCTCCAATTTTGGAGATCAGGAGTGTGGAATAATACTTCATTACCATTTCTCACTGGTCTACTTTGACCCAGAGTTAGAGTCCCATCTATGGTTCAAATACATCTGTTGAAAAATTATTTGTATTAGAAATACTTAATACCATATAACTATGTGCAAAAGAACTCTTAAGAAACATTTACACTAAAATGTAGATATAAACATACAATGTATGCAATTCCTTAACCTCTCAGCATAAAATAACCCTTGATTGGTTCACATGCCATTTAAATCACTATGATAAATAAGTTGATTCAATTTAAATTCACAATTTGAAGAGAACTTAATGGCCTTAAATAAATGCAAATTTTCCTTTATGGCATATATTCTCTTTTTTTTATGGCTCATGTATGAAGTTAAAAGGCACCTACAAATGATGAGATAAATTAAATTGAGCTTAAGTTAAAAAAAAGGAAAAGAAAAAAGACATTTGATTTTCTTTATTGAGTTTGTATCTTAATTAATTTACTTACTCTTTTCCACTCATCATCAAATGTTATTTATTTTCTGTTCTGATTATTGATTGGTAAATTGCTGGGAAAACAAATAGCAGAATTTTATTTAATAGAAATTATATCATTCAAATATTGAGAACAATGGGCACATCAAAGTAGCAACAGCAGAACTGCTTAAATCTGATTATCTGTACTGTTATTCACACACTTACAAGCCAAACATTTCTTTCCAGATTCTTTTGTGCATTCATCCAAAATTTAATTTTATGACTCTCAGAAACTGGGTTTGGTTTATTTTGTTGCATTGGGACAAAATCATACTGAATATAGGCCATGGTTGATGCATAGAAAATAAGTTTTGATTTTAATCAGCAATTCTTTCTCTGTGCTTGTCACTGTTAAATCTCATTATTATCCATCTAGATCACATATAACAAAAGATGATTTAGACAAGTTGCACCATTTTTTTTTAATGAAGTAATTTCACTTCAAGGCATTTATTTTTGTCTTTATCATTCTACCATTGTATTGCTTATGGTTGAAATAGTTTTAACTGGGTGCAATGAATATTGTTGATGTCTACATATTACCAAAATTTTTATTGTTTACATTTAGCTATAATCCGGCAAAAACAGCAAATGTCAACATGAAATGTTTTATTAGCACAATATACTTAAGATATATCCTTCAGAAAGGTATGAATTCAGCTGTTTTCCCTCCAGCTATGCATAGTGTTGTGGACCAGTAAAAGTCCAGAAGAAAGACACGGACTCTGGATTACATGAAACAAGTATATTGAATGAAAGTATAAATACAGCATAGGTTGAACGTTAGTCTGACTGCCAAAGTGTTTGGCTGGAGTTAACTTAACACCGAGATGAATATTCTCCCGGTATTCATAGTAATAGGAAGAGTTCATTATAGTCTGTAAGGTAGGTACCATAACACATAGTCAACTGGGTTCTTTAATCTTGGTATGGCAACTAATCTAAGAGAAGGAAAACTCTAAATTCAGTTGTAAACCTGAAGAAAGGTGGGCTTCACCAGGCTATTCATGCCCAAGACATTGCATGAGTAGCACCCCTATGACTAAATCAGGTTACTAGACTGGTGATACTTAAAATACTCTTCAAGAATAAAACAATTTCCAATTCAATTTCAAACTAAATGATAATTTTGTGGGGGTTAGTGTTCATATTCAACATAAGTTTTTCATCGTCCAAAATCTCAGTATAACAAAGATAACTATAAAATTCTGATTAGACTCTTTCATACTTTCGTCAGTAGAAGCATCAATATCATCATGGACCACTGCTATAAGTCCACAGTTCATTTGGTTGCATAATAAAAGAATAGATAATTCTTCTTCTTCTTTGTGACTAACAGTTTCTATTATGTTATCTTCTTAATTCCCTTGAATATTTGTTGGTCTAACATACTGGTTCTAATAAATTTAATAATTTCTATTTTACTCTGTTAATATGTACCTCTTATAAGTAGTTGTCTGTGAGGATGACATACATGTATATAACCCAGATTACTTTCTTTTTACAGCACCATCGAAAAAAGCTCTCGGGGAGGCGGTTAGACTACGATTGTAAACGCCGGAAAAAGGAAAAAGGTGAGTTTCTCAGGCAGTATTTACTGACATCTTCAGCAGTTGCATTTTTCCCTAATTGCATTATATATAAATATTATTTATTTACTTATTTATTTATTTTTTTAGTGCAAATGTTTTGGCATTTTTCTTCCTCTAAATCAGTTTTAGTATTTTTGATAAAATTGTTTGTTGTGGTTTTTTTATGATTTTAAAAAACAAAACAAAAAACAAATAACATTTTGCTTTGTGTTCCTTGTTGAAGTGACATACCCCTAACCTTTTCTCATTGTTCTAATATTTTAGCATTGTTATATTAAGTGTTCTACATCAGTGCATTTATTCTTATTTATTATTACCATGAGTTTGTGCTTTCTGAATTTGTTTTTACAGCCTGTTGCCTTGGAACACAAGAAACATCAATATATTGACATTCCTTTATTTCTTTTTGACACTTAAGCATGCTGTGGAACAGATTTGCTTTTCAATATTTTCTAACAATGATTAATTTTAAAATGTTTGAAATATTTATAATGCATCTTTGGATTTCACCCTCAGTCATTAAATATAAGGGTACATTTCTTCCCCACCCTCCAAATAGAATTGTAAAAAAAAGATTGAAGTGAATCAACTGGAGTGTAATTTGAAAAACCTCTAATAGAATAGAATGTACATTTCTAAAGATTAGAAAATATAGATACATTTTTTGATTTCAGGAAAGTACTAATATTAACATGCATATTCTAAATTATGTTTCTGGCTGCGTACCATTCTATATTTATTCAATTTCTCTTTAAAAATTTTTTATTGAAGATCAAAGTTGATTTTTTAAATAAATAACCTAATATTTTCTGGAAAAAATATTTAAAATATATCTTTAAAATTCTTTACCGTATTAATGTAACAAAATTAAGAAAAGTGGGCAGGTGGGGGGAGAAAATTATTTCCTGAATAACATTCCTTGCCCTATTTCTTTTTCTCAGAAAGATTAAAGATTTGAAAATTAACTACCATATAACTTTCATGTTATCTCTTTCTATTCAACTGTCAGCAAATTTTTTTTAATTCGTTTTCCACAACTTTAGGAAGACTTGGTATTATTTGAAATACTTATGAATTTTTTACCATTAAAATTTATGAGAAATTATAGTAAATAAGTAATGTTGGCGACTTTAGTTGAGGATGACATAAAGGCTCCCTTTTCAATAGCTATTACACCAAGGTGTAGGGTAGGGCACTACTCCATTCCCTGGATTGCTCCACTTTACCTTTGATCCTTATCTTATAATGCTGAGTGCTAAGCAAGGCAGCATCAAGTACTATTTTTTGAGTCTTTGGCATGACTTGACTTTGGATTGAACCCCCAGTTTCCTGGACCATTGGTGAACACTTTACTCATTTAGTGATAGCAAATTATTCAAATGGTAGTTTAAGGTTATTAAATGAGTGGATTATTTGATTCCTTTATTTGCCAGATTTAGTGATAAAAATTGCCTTTGTGTTTAAACCTAAAAGAAGATATATCCAGACCCTCAATGATTATTTGTCTTCTATGAATAATTTCTTGTAAAGATGAAAGCGGTATCAGATCTGCTTTGAATGTAGATATATATCTGAAGAATACTAACAGTTTGATTTTGTTGTGGGTGAAAAATGAAGAAAAATGATAACTTTATTTCTATTTTTCTCTCAGGTACAATTCTTCATTAGTCTTTTTATTAACTCTTACAATAAAATATTGATATTTACATTTTCATCTCTTAGTCATTAACTTAAGAATATCAAATAAATATTATTTTACTAATTGTTTTTACAGTAATAATAATAATTGTGAAATTTATAGTTTGCAGAACCTTCAAGTTAACTTCAAAACTTATAAAGATAAACTTAACCTTTCATTCTCTTGTTTATCTATAAGGAATGTGATTTGATTAAATCAGTGATTATCTTATTGACTATTTTTTAATCTCTTGTAAAATTTCAGAGTATATGAATACTTAATGATAAAAAATATTGCAAAAAGTGTTTCTTCTTTTTAGTTTATGAATATTTAGCAGACATTTTTATTATGGTAATTTTGATATAGTTTATGATCTTCAAATACTTTAATTTTTGAGAATAATTGTAAATGTTGTGTAATGCTTATCAGCATTTTAATGATTTTTGTCTGTATATTTTATCAACATTTGCCATTTGGACTCCAACTATCCTTGTAGTCTTAAGAATTTATTCTTTAAAACTCTTAAAGTACCTTGTTCTTTTACAAAATATGTAGATCTTTATATAAGACTGACTACTAAAAAAATAGTGGTAAATAGTGTTAGATTTTGTTTCAGATGTAAGCTTCTCAAATCAAATATCTGTTAGTATACTCTTTGCAAAAGCCTCTACTTCAGATTGTAACATGATTAGAACATAAATATATTGTCTATCTCTTTTTCTGGGTAGAACTTGTTTATTAAATCTGGTTAATAAATTTAAATATGATTTTGAATTTAAAAAAAAACAAATGATTTCTTGAGTATTGTCCCAGTTATGTTCACCTTTACTCATAAATCTTTTTCAAAATGTTCTTATTTATTTCAGTTATCTGAAAATATATGTAGGTGTTTTTTAATGCATAAATTCTTTTTAGATCTATGCAAAGTATTAGAGAGTTTCATTTTTATTTATTCATTTTTTCTTTCTCATATTGATACAGCATTTGAATTCTTTTCAGGATCTGTTGTAAAATAAATTTTTGCTTTTTTTCATCTTACAGAACTTTGACTTGTTTGTTATGTTTTCAGTATTTTTACTGATTTATTTACATGATTTCTTTATGGCTATAACAGAACCATTAATTAAAATATTTCAGCATTCAGGTTATACATGTATGCATGTATACATAAACATCCAAAATCTCTTAGAGTATACAAAATGAATATAAATGTAATGATATTTATATAGATATGTTATATAACTACTGTATAGAGAATAAAACTTGTACATAGTATTGATTATAGGAATATACATATGTATTTAGTATGAGTATAGTCCCCATCAGAATGACAGGATTATTTATGTATGTATGTATTGGCACTTCTACCTTGGTTCAGAGTGTAATATTAGTGTGCTCTGCTTTTGATCAAAGTATCCATTCCCACAACTTCTGGATAAGATCTTTTCATAACTTTCTGGCTGGGATTCAATTGCAATGCCAGTTTCTCTCCCTCCTCAGGATGTGTATATATATATATATATATATATATATATATATATATATATATATATATATGCAAGCTAAAAAAAAATCTTTTTATAAATTGTAGTTATCTTATACATTTTTAAATTGGCACAATTATTTATAATACAACAAATACAATGGTCAAATATTGAAATAAGATTTGTCTTGTTTTTGTTATATTAGTTTTAATCTCTTGTTTAAATTCTGTCAACTTAAAAAAATTTTTATCCTTTTTTTTTTTCAAATATATTAACAATCTATTTTTGCTACCAAGTAATAAATTATTTTATGATAACACAAGGCATCTTTGCTGTCAAGTAATGCTTCATGTTATAAGAAAATTGCTAACAATTTTGAAGCTATATACTAAGCTTTTTATTAGTCACCTGGTTTCACTATTGAGCACTGAAATAATCCATTGTTATGGTAACAATGAATGTTCACTGTTGGGTAATATCTCGTTTTACTGTAATAATAGAATTTCTAATTACTCTAGTTGGTGACCATTATATGTAAGTGACACTATATTCTATATATATAAGTATATTATTATGAAAAATTAAATATATCTTAAGTATATACATGCAAAAGATATTGTATAATATATGTAGTGAATAATACAGCTATATTGCATGTGGATATACTCTTTTTCATATTCAGATGTGTTTGATGAATTAAAACTAAATTTCTTTTGTCAGAATTGTATTAAGAGGAAGATATATTTTTTGTCTCAAAGGAATATGAGACTCAGTCAGATCAAAACTGTTAATGATATTCAAGTAAAGTGCGATGTATTTTTTAGATTTTATTTGGATTTTCATTTTTTAAAAGATTGTAGGCCATTGGTAGTTACCAAGATGGTGTCATGGCATTTGCTTTTCTGCTAAGTGTCCTTATAGAAGAGACAAATATTAGTGCCATAAAATGACCTATTTTCCTTTCTACAAGTGATAATAAAGTTGCCTTCTGATAATAACCAATATAGTTTTGCAAATGAGTGGTTAATATTTACTTAAATTATGTTTTTGTTTATTTATTTAAGTATTGTTTAAAAAACAAAAACACTATTTTCTCTCTCATTTTTTTTTCCACAGAAATGAAGCCAGTTCATTTTTATTATGCCTGAAAATTTTATGTTTTGAATCTGTTGTTGCTCTGTTGTGTTGAATTGTTGGCCTGTCAACCAGATTTGTTGAGTGGAGAATTCAGATTTCAAACTAAAACATAGTTTTCTCCCCTTTTGGTTATGAAATGTGTTGATATTTAGAACTCATCAGAGAAAGACCCCCCACCAAAGTGCACTGCAAATGCTTTGTTATTACATGTTATTTCTTATATAATTGTTAAAAAAATCTTAAAACTTGATTCTAATTTATCTACCTGGGTTTTTCTAGGGTGCACTTCTAAATTTTATCTTTCCTTGAAGTTCTAAACAGTGGCTAGAAAATGTTTTTATTTGAGACACTCATATTTTCCTCATCAAGAATTGGAAACATTATTGCCTTAAATATAGGTGTATAATATTAATTAATTTGGTAGTTAAAAAGAAAATTGAAAAATTACTCCGTAATGTAGACTGGATTCTTTTTTAGTTAAATATAGGATAGTTGAGATTAAACCAATGTATATATTGTTTTTTTTTGTTTTTTTTTCAGATAAAATCTCCTAAAGGACATTTAAATTTATATATAACATTTGTTTTTGCAAAGCCCCAATCAATTTAAATGTTCTTTAGGAGATTGTTTCTCTGAAAATAACAATATATACAATGGTTTAACCTCACCCTATCAAGATGACTCACTATGCATCTCTCTAACACCTGTTTGATAGCCCAACATCTAAAAAAACATTCCTGCCCTAAAACTGAATTTCAGAAAATTCTTACAAAAAATGCCATAATATTAGAACAACAAAATAACAAACAAAAATTATATTCTTGAAGCACTCTACATCAGGAAGAAATTACATTAACTTAATAGAATTAATTTCGAATCCAGTACTAATGTACTTAAATATCTTTAGCTACTGCTGCTATTTATTGAACCAAATTTAAAAATAAATGCTACAACAACACACCAATATAAATAATAAATTCTTACATAGTCGTAATGTACATACAAAGGTCACATCACTTTTGCAATATACACATCCCTGATGATGGCCCAAGATTGGGCAGAAAGTACTAGGGAACCAATTAATCATAGGAGGTTTATTAACCAATTCCTGCTAGATATCATAAAATCAATGCAGCAAATTGAAAGGACTAATACAAAAGTGTAGACAAAGGATGTTTATATTGTTTAATCAAAAAAAAAAAAATATATATATATATATATATATATATATATATAAAATGAGTACTGCTCTTATAGGTGATGATTTATCTATAAAACTATTATCTAGTTTATTTTTTTATTTGGTTATTTGAAAAGAAAGTGATACTTATTATTGGATGTTTTATTTATTTTTAAGATAATATATAAGTAAAAATACTTTAGTGATATTCAAGTTGCTTTTCTTTCTTATATGAAATAACGATGATAACCGAAAGGTGCTGGAAACCACCAATCCCAACTTAGAAATATGAGCTCTTGATCATTTAAAGTTTAGTTTTGCCTTTTTATATCTCTCAATGTTCTCCATTTTGTTTTTCCTGATGAATTCACTGATACTATCTCTCTGAATATGTTTTTAACACTATATGCTTTTGGCTGCAGCCGATGTCATGACAGAGATGATGGGTTTTGGTTATGGTGGTAGTCAGTCTGCAACAAACAGCCCTGTCCGTAGCCCCAATCGGACTCGGCCTGGTAAGACATTTTGCACCCTGCAGGATGTATCCTCATCAGTTTACCTTTTTGTTTATCCTCAAAACTTGTCCACTCCCACCATAGAAAGGTTCAATATTACACAATCATGGCTATTGTTTCATTGTTGTACACACATCTCAAAAGCACTTTTAAGAATTCTCGTGTAGATTTTTTTAAAGAATAAAATCTAAAAACTTTGGCTTTGGGTTACCTTTTCCAGATTTTAACCTAGACTAAGTTCAATAGCTTATTTCAAGAATTGAAGATGTTATTTATTTTGTTTGTTTTTTTAAAAACAGTAGTTGTTACCAAATAAAAGTTGATTAACAGAAAATGAAACTGTTTTAAGAATAAAATTTAATTGTCTCGATTCTCTTTAAAAGAAACCCTTAAATGTAATCTGATAAGAAATGCCACAAAAATTGTCTCTTCATTGGAATTAAATCATTAATTTGAATTTAAAGATTGTCCTCTGTTAGTTATTGTGTAGCCATCATAATTAAAACTACTGTAATGAAATTTTAGTATATAATACCTATATTTACTATTTTATAATAATTCTCCATTTGGATCTTTTATCTGCTTTCTGAAATTGATTTTTAGATGAAAAACATTTTCTCATGGTACATAGGTATTGTTGCATAAAATTCTGCAACAGCTTGTTCATAAACTATCTTTTAAGTTCATAATAACCATGATAATTGGATGTGTGTGCACTTTCACAGAAAGCATAGCATATTCAGATTCTAGTTTTAATTTCTCTCTCTCTCTCAAAAACACACACACACACACACACACACACACACACACACACACACACACACACACACACACACACACACACACACAATAAGATTAATTATAGATTTGTTTTCTTTCCATGGATACTTGGCATTTTCTCTCTCTACAAATCCTATTTATTGATTCATAAAATAGTTGAAGTACCATCAACAAAGTTTTCATCTGATGATGACCCTGGCGTCATACATAGTTTGGGGGTTAAAGCATTTTCTAGTGTACCCACAGCAATGCCTCACAATATTACTGGGTTTTGTTGATTTTATGTCACAGTTTGAGAATGTCAGATCCATGCAGATGCAACTTTTGCTTCTAAATATGACTTAATCCAACTTGAATATCATGATTTCCATTTTGTATACTGTATGTACTTGGGTAATAAATGACTTTTTAAGACTAGTATTTTTGCCTCAAAAACAAAGAAATATTGAAGAAATATTTTTATAGGATAGAATAGCCTAAAGTTAGGAGTCATTCATTACAAGCAATATATAATAAAAACATCCTTTTGTAACTAAAAATAAGGGATCATTTATTAAGAGTATGTATGGTAAATATAAACTATTGTTACAAATTTCTTTGTTAGACTTGAAAACTAAACCAGTTATATCCAGATATTCAAAAGTTAAAAAAAAAGAAAAGATTACACAACCAAATTTTAATTTTCTTGATTCAAATTGGTTACTTAGTTAGCAAATTATTGGTTAACTTTGAGATCTTCTCAAATTCTAAACAGAGAGTAGCTATTACATCATAATTGGATTTATCTATACCTACTGCTCATCCATCATGATTTAGTGTTGAAGTTGAACTTATAAAAATACAGTGACATTATTTACTTTGCTGCATTTATGATCTTTAAAACTCAATAGTTTATTGACTTATCACTTAAGCACAATTACTTGTTTCTTTTTCTTTTTTTTTTTATTGATGTTGTAGGCAATCTTATTCCTTATTCATCTCAGCACTGGGCTTTGATATTATGTAATTATAATTGTTTCATAACAACTTGAATCGATTTTGTTTTAGTTTCTAGATATCAAATCAAGATATTGCTGGGGGAGGGAAAATATATATATATATATATATATATATATATATATATATATATAATTCAATTTGAGAATATATAAGAGAATACTTATAAATCTCCAGGAGTACTCAATGTATGATAATTGATATATAGATTTACAAATTTCGTACCGAGCAAATTCATATAATTTGCAGAAAAACTCAACAGGCCATCATTTGGGTATTATGAATTTATTTCGGCTCTAAGTTTGAATAATGTTCACTCAGCTGATAACGCTAATAATAAAAGTAAATGAATAAAATAATAATAAATAAATAAAAACACTAGAAAATACAATAGAGTAAATAAATTTACAAATCACAAAATTAATATAATTTGCCCGTGTAAACAATGATGCAATATAAACTAAACTGCTCTTCCCAGAATGCCTCACAAATTAGATCACTCTTTCCATTATGCTCCAAACAACAGTATATAAAGGGATACCCACCACATAGTAAGCTCTTGGTCTCATGATTGTATAGGTGAGAAATTAACAGTCACCAAGCACCATTGACTCTGTGTCTATGTTATCCTATAATATATATTTGTTGTGGTTAAAAAATGTTGGGTTTTGCTAACAATTTGCTAAGTCCATCCACCAGACAAATAGGATTTAATTAGATTTGTTATGGTGTTTTCATGAGTTTTAGTTCTACCAGCTGCTACATTATATAACATGACAAGTTTTTTTGAAAGACATGGAGTAGAATCTTTTGTTTCTTTTCTTTTTATAGTCTTTATCATAATAATATCCAAATGAATAAAAATAGAAAAATGGTTATTCAATTTATTACAGCCCACTCATATGGGGCTATAGAATATGCTGAATACATCTGTGCAAAGAGGTAAGGGGATTTCCCCACTCCCCCTTCACTCAGCAAGTGTCCTGGATATGACACTAAACTATCTGATAGTGAGGCTTCAGTTCTGGAACTTTGCAGAATGTGGAGTGCCCCTTCATTGCCATTCCTAACCTGGAATGGTAGTACTTGTTAGTCCCATCTATGGGTCAAATAGAACTAACCATTTAACTATATGCAAACAAATGACTGATGTTAAATTGAATTGTTTGTGTTACATAGTAATACTTGAAACCATTTAATTATATGCAAACAAATGAGCTCTGGCTTGTTTAAAATATTACCTTCTTAGTATTCGTTTACAGATCTTATATAATTAACACGATTTGGCATTAAATAACCTACAAGGAATGATATGCCATAAAATCTAACCAATCAATTAATCTATTACTTTATTTCAGAAAAAAAAATGTAGTTTATATTTTTAAGCAAAAAATATCACCTGGTATCATAAAACAATGGTTAAATATTGTAATCATTACAAACTGGAAAGATAATAAAGAAGAAAACTTTGGTCTTTAGGAAAGTGAAAATCTATCAATATTTCTGACTATATTATATAGCAGTTTACATTTCACATAGCCTTGGGAAAGATTTGAATAGCCATGAGTAAATGGGAGGGCAGACATGGCTCTTTAACCTCGTTATGCCAACCAACCTCGGATAAAAATAACAATTCAAACCAGCTATTCTCCACTTAAAAATTGACCTTGTCACATTTTGCTTATGGCTCAGTGGTTGGGTAAATACATCATATGTATCATTTCTTTTAAAAAACAATTTTAACTTTGAATAGCATGCATTGTGCTGTTTTGTATATACCTGTATTTTTACAGTTATTCATTATTCTATGGTTACAGAGTAGAAAGAACAAGTAATTATGAAACAATTATAATAAAATGTTTATATTTTTTGTTAAATGTCTAAACATTGTTCTCCCTTGATTAATATTTTCTTTTTTTTCTTTCTTTTAATCTGTTTTACTTATAATAGTTTCTTGTATCACATTGGTAAGTATGTCCCTACAGAATGTAACTTGGGTCTATTTTATTGCTTAATTTATACTTGAAAATTATCATCTCATTAAGGTCACTTTAAGTGATAATTTTATAAAGCATGAGTTGATTTTTAATAGTCATGGCTGTTTGGGTCAACTGCAAGGAAAACTGCTTAAAAAGAAACAAAACAAAACAGTTTGCCTTGTTTCAAATATCCCAAAATATATCTGCTTGTGAATATGAACATGGCCCTACAAGTATCTTTATGTAATATTTGCATTTAACAAAAAAAAAAATCAACTACTTGATAGATTATAAAGTCTGTTAATGCATTTCTGCTGTGCATTATGGTATTTGATTGGTAAGGGCATAGAAACAAGCTTTTAAGCTGTCAAATGTTTTAAAAAAATGAATAAAATTTTGAATATGTGTAATTTAGAAAATATCTCTAAGATTGTATTTGTTTCTATGTATTAAGGATCTATGATTTAATGTGTGTGTGTATATATATATATATATATATATATATATATATATATATATATAAGCATACCATATTTGATAGCATATAAAACTCCACTTGGAAAAATATAGCTCTTATATAAGATGCAAAGGTAGATGGTTTGCTAATGTTTATCCAGATGCTGTAGATCACTGGTACTTGTATCTAGACTTTTTCTATAAAAGTAAAGTAAAGTTGGAAACCTTAGTCAAGAGTGACCCAAAGGCTCCTTTTCAATAAATACTACACTGAGGTATAGGGTAGGGTGCTGCTTCATTCCTTTGATTGCTCCACTTTACCCTTGATCTTTATCTTATAATGCTGAGTGTTAAGCAAAGCGGAATCAAGTATCATTTTTTTTTAGTCTTTGCTATGACTCGACCTGGGATTTGAACCTCGGTCTCCTGGACCATTGGTGAACACTCTACTCATTAGGCCAATGGCCTGGTATTTTTTAATATTGTAATATTAAATGTAAATGGGAGAAGATTCTTATATGCCATCAAATATTATATTTCTTTTGTAAGATTCCATCGCAAAAGTTCTGTATGCAGCTGGTTTATCAAATAATGAATTTTAGCAAGATTACACTATACTTATGATTTGTTCCTGCCCATTACCAAGAAATAATTCTCTCTATTTTACTATCTCTCTCTCATATGAATAATATAGTGGGCAATGTTTATA
Organism: Sepioteuthis lessoniana; assembly: GCA_963585895.1. Taxonomy (NCBI): domain Eukaryota; kingdom Metazoa; phylum Mollusca; class Cephalopoda; order Myopsida; family Loliginidae; genus Sepioteuthis; species Sepioteuthis lessoniana. The sequence continues at coordinate 67,977 of CAUZXS010000798.1, read as the reverse complement.
AATAATAAGTGCTCAATAACATTGTGTGTGTGTGTGTGTGTATATATATATATATATATATATATATATATATATATATAGTTAGGATAGTGTAAACAGTCATTGCTGGTGGGTAACTGCTAGTTTCTTGCCTATGTGTTCATCTGTCCTAACTTATATGTATGTTGAGGCAGTGTATATGAATAAAATTTGGTCGGAATTCTTTGTGCTTCTTTGTTATAAGTACAGCATTTATGTAGTTTATTTAGTTATCTTTAATATCTTAAAAGTTTCTGTGTGTGTGTGTGTGTGTGTGTAACTGACCCATTGGCCTAATGGTTAGAGTATTTGGCAATGGCCTGGGAGGCCAGGGTTCAATCTCAGATACCAAAGACTCAGAAATGGTACTTGATGCCTCTTTGCTTAATACTGCATTTTAAGGCATGGATCAAGAGTAAGCGAAGGAATACAGGAGAAGGACTAGCACCCTCCCCTACACCTAGTAGGTATTGAAAAGGAAGCCTTTTGGTCACTCTTGACTACAATCAGCTAACTTACTTACTTTCTATTTATCTATCTGCCGTGTGTGTGTGTGTGTGTATGTGTATGTATATATATATATATATATATATAATGGTTATTGTCATCGGAAATGGATACAATTACCTGGGTTCAAATCCTGGATGAGGGTGTTTTCTCCCTCCAGCTATATGTAAATAGTAGTGCAGACTGGACTCTTGATTTTAGTATGACAAATTTTCTAGAAGAAAGAAAACTAAATTCAAAGTGAGTCCCCATGGTTTGAATGCTGGACTGCAGCCTTGAAATGAGTGAGTTTAAACTCCAGTTTTGCTATCATGTTCACTTTCAGACTAATACCTTTGAGAAAGGTAGAAACCTCTTTTAATTTAATTTTTCTTAAATGAGTAACAAGAAAGTTGAGGCATTTTTGATGGGTATGTTTGTGTAGAGAGAAGTTATCTTTAAACTGTTCATAGTTTTGTTTTGTATGTTTATGTCCTTGATTTTAACGACTATGACTCACCACTACCCATAAACACCCTAACCAACATCTGCAAACACATAATAAACATGACCTACTTCAAATTTAACAACAAATTCTATAAAAAAATATGGCCTCCCCATGGGAAATCCACTTAGTGGAGTATTAGCCTGTTTATTTCTATTATTTTTAGAATCCGACCCCTTTAAATACAGACTACCTACCAGACACCACATATTTCAGATATATCGAGGATATACTCATTTTCCTACCCTAAAACATAAAAATTGAAGAGATCACAGAAAAACTAAACAATGTTGAACTCTCTATCAACTTCATATATGAAAAAGAATTTAATAACACCATACCCTTCCTGGACATCCTAATTATTAAATCTCAAAACTGTTTAACTTTTAAAGTCTACCACAAACCCACAAACAAAAATAATTACATACATTTCTACTCCCATGACAACAATAAAATCAGAACAGGCCTTATAATAGGCTTTTACCTTAGAGCACTTAGAATATGTAACCCACAATACATTAATGAAGAAGTTTATGGTTGTCGCTATCTCACTTCATGGGTTAGTGATAGACCAAATGTGGTATGATTTGGAGAATACTCAGTGATAGAGCTATTATATAATACTTGTATAATAATAAATGAATTTATTACTTTTTATATGTTTAATAGCATAGATGGTCGCAGATAGCATCTATGCTATTGAATATATAAAAACTAATATTTATCTATCTATTTATTATAGTGTGCGTGTGTGTGTGCGTTAAAGAAAAAATAGCCAGCTACCAAATTTTGTATAGCTTCTGAATTCCTGACAACAGTTTAACTGACAACAGTATGACACAAAGTGATGAAGTTGTTGAGAGAGAGAGAGTGTGTGTGTGTGTGTATATATATATATATATATATATATATATATATATATATATATATTACAGATATGTTCCAGAGACATCCATAACTGAATTCTGTTTGTGGGTATTGTTGCAAAGAATTTATGAAGTCTTTAGTAATAGGGTTTAAATGTAGTGAGTGCACAGAGCCAGTATAATACCTGAAAGTCACATGAGTGTTCCTGGAACCAATTTCATGTTATCCATGCACAATGGAGGAGTGTATTATCTTCACAGAGCAAAACATCACCACCAGGAGACAGTAAACATTGAAGCGGGTGCAAGATCTGTATATGTCACAGCTTTTAAGAGAGATTCCCGTTTCACCAGTAGTTCTTTTGAATTCTACTAGAATATATCTCATACTATTACAGAAGCAGTGCCAACCTGTGCAACCCCCTGTTGACAGGCTGAATCTCTAGCTTCATGTCTCTACATTCCATATAAACTTTACCATCAACCTGAAAGAGCTAAAAACATGACTTGTGTAATTAAACAACATGGAACCAGTCTTCCAGAGTCTAATGACTTTTCTCTCATTGAACCCAGTCACAGTAACTGATGCCCATAATGGTATCCTTATTGGTGAACAACTATGAGACCCCATTGAATGCAATGTATACTGTACCTGTCTTAAATTAGGTTTCGGTTTGATGCAGTGATCTTTTTTGTTGAGTGGTTACCACCCCTTTCAATCACTGATGCTCTCATTCTTGCATCACTCATAATTTTCATGTGTCACTGATGTCTGTCTGCTATTTACCTTTTCCTTTACTATTGATGCCCAAGAGAAACCTAAAGCACTTGTCATCTTAGAGATAGTGTCTCATCTTTCTGGTCAAAACAATAATTCTGTGGATAAGCAGCATCAAATTTGTCTGTCACATAGCTGCCACAGCTACACTACATTTTTACCTATAACATATCACATCTGACTGAATCTATTTCTAAGATCAGTTGAAGGTGAAACCATCTGGTGCATTGTTATCTCTAATTTTTTGGTACTTCAATCACACACACACACACACACACACATATATATAAAACATGTGAGAGTGTCTATGTATGCTTCTTAGAATATATAAGAAACATGATAAAGCAGTAAATCCAGTAAGAAAAAAAAACTTTATATATTGTCTCAGCTGATGTAGAGGAGCACAATACCAATTAAAATATATGCAACATTTTGGACACACACCTCTATGTCCATCCTCAGTTAAATTTGAATTTAAGCATGTACAGAAGTGGAGCAAATTTAAGTCATATGACTTATTTTAAAATTTTATTTATTTAAAGCATCTATCCAATTGTAACTTTCTGTGTATATTTGTGTTGCTTGTCACATGAGTCTTTTGGTTGAGTAACTTGTATCTCTTCTATACATGCTAAGATTCAATGTTTGATATCTAACAGTTTACATTGAATAAGGACACAGGGATATTCAGAAATTTTGTAAACATTTCTACCAATATTTTGCTCCTTTATTTCAACTGGCCTACAATATGTAAATATGAAATATAGAAATAAATTTTTTGTTAAAATTTTTCAAATGGGCTTACTGCTTTGTGTGTATGTGTTCGTTTTATTTTAGAATTAATATATTGATTATTATTATTATTATTATTGAATACAAAATGACAAAAACAGAAGAAAGAATTTTATATGTCTAATTAAACTTGAGATATTGATTTTCTATTCTTACTGTTATTACTTATTGACTGCTTTCTTTTAATTGCAGATGAAAAATTGATTATACACAAATTGATACCTAATCATCAGTTCCTATGCATCATCAAATATTTGTTGTTTTTTCTCCAGCTTATCTTGGCTTTTTATCTTATATATTTATTTATTTTTTTGTGCAAACAAATATATTTGGGTTTATTTCAGCCAAAAGATTCCAGAATTCACCCTTTGTCTCATTCCTTTACTCATGATTATTCATTCAGTTAACTTTTAGAGTGGACAAAAATGTTTTTATTAATTTTCTTTATAGTTAATTAATATTTTTTTTTATTTAAGAATTTTCTCCAAGTTTTTTATATCATTGGTTTAGTTATCAATTTTAGATTAAAGTGGAAAACTGGTCTAGTCTCTCACCCCCATGACTTTTGAAGTTGAACTGAAATAGAAATCTTAAATTCATTAGGATAAAGTACAAGAAAAAGTACTCCTTGTCCATATAAATTTCTTATCAGTTATTATGAGAAGTATTATTTGTGTGAATTGGTTTGTTTTATAGTTGATCCATCTTTCCATCTAATCATTTTATTTAAAAAAAAATCATTGCTTCAGAATTTGAAAGAAAAGAAATTAATTTTTTAGTAAATTACTTCTGTAGAAGTAAAACATTTGTAAAACAAAAAGAGGAAAAAAAGAAAAAAAAAAATGAATGAAGAAAATCCCTGTTTGTTTTTATTTTACCTCTCGTTTACCTAATGTTCATTTTCTTCCATTAACCTTTGTATTAATTTTTTGTCCTGAATGCTTTAATTTAAAAAAAAAAAAAAACTTTCCCAAGAAATTTAAAGGTTATTATTTTTACTGAGTTTCTTCCAAATACTTCTATTAATTTTGAGGCCAAGTGATAATTTTCACTATTCCCCATCAAACAAAAGACATCCAAAATTTTTATTGACCTATTTTATAATAAAGTTTTACTCATATAATTTTGACTGGATTTTTACAAGACGTTAAAAGAAAGCTGTTAATCTTTTCTAAAAATGCAGTTAGGGCTCTCCTTCAGATCTCATATTAGATCGGTGCTCCCTCAGCTCTATGTGGCCGTAAGCAAAAATAAATTATTCTGTGGCACTGTGTAATTTGAAAGTTTTGGATAAATAAAAATAAGATTAAGAAATAAAACTGTGGTCAAACAAGCAATTGTCACATCACTCTTGCTCTGGCATTTATTCTATAAACTTGAGACAAAAAAATTAAACCATTATCTTAAAAGTACAAATATTTTTGCATACCCCACTTAGTTGCACACAGGTTTTTTGATCTTATGTAGCCCATGAAAAATAAAGAGCATGTGTTTAACATATTGCTCCTGAATCTTGCCCCATCGATATATATAATCAAAATTAAATGTTAAAAGCATTTTTAATCTGTAAAATCTTTACAGTGTTCTATGCATTAAAATACTGAGCAATATTATAATATTTTTCAAGTATAAGATAAAATGATAATTAAACGGGATAAAAACTCTTCACTCAGAGTTTCACTTTGTCAATTCTCAGGTGAGCTAGTATTCAAAATGTTGAGATGTTATGAGTTTATTATTATTATTATTACACACACACACACACACACACACACACACACACACACACACAGTGAAATATGTCACTTAATAGGAACATATTTGTTAAGTGAAAATACTAAAGATTCATTACTCGTGGTCATACTTAATTTTTTTAAAAATGAAATATTCTCCATCCTCTTCACTTGACCTCAAAATTAATGTCGAAGTCAGTGAAAGTGGTTTGATTCAGTAAAAATAATTTTGATCCTTCATTTTTTTCCCCCCCAGTGCATTCAGTATAACTGTCTTTATGCATGTCTCTTCTCTCTCTTCTTCCTCCTCACTTCTTTCCCTGTTTCTCACTGTGTGCTGCTGCTGCTGTTGCTGCCGCTGTCCTTTCTGCTGCCCCCTATAGGAGAACCAGCGTTTGGGGACCAGTCTGCCCAAAGCAGCCCATCTCGAAGCCCTTCACGGATGAGGGCCGGTAAGCTACTGTACACTACAGGCTGCACCTACCACATGTACTCCGTTCAGACCTCCCCACCCTGTTCCCCTGCCTCATTGCTTGCTCCAAGTATAGCAAAGTTTTCAAAAATCTCCCTATAATATGTCAACCATAACATTTTATCTTTGTCAATTTTTTTCTTAATTTGATAGGGTTCTTAAATTAGTTAAAAAATAAGTTTTAAATTTTGAGGAAATTCTGGTTAACAGAATGGTCAGAATCCAGCAAGGAACTTGTTTGTTAAGAGGTTTTTTTTTAAATAGTTTTTATGCCCATTTGTATTTCTATTTTTCTATTCTTCAAGTTTTTGTTTTTTTCTTGGAGATTGTTTTCATACTCTCTTGTTTTATTATCATCAGTCGATAAATCACCAACTAAAAACTATTGTAGCTGTTTTTGGTATCTAATTTTTGAAGGCCTTGAATATTATGATAGATTTGAATTAATGTTTGTTTCATTGTTTACATTCCTGAAATAAATTGTCATAATCTTAGATCTTCAGTTGATATGATGATTCATCATATCAACTGAAGATCTAAGATAATGAAACAGATATTCATCATTGATGAATATCTGTTTCATTATATAGCTTTAGAAAGAACATTAATCTGTCTTGTTTAGTAATAAAGATAAACCATTGATTTCTGAAACAAATTAAAAAGTAATTTCCTGCAGTTGTTTTCATGTTTATTGAACACTTATTGAACATGTCAACACTAAGTTTATGCACATCATTATCTTCTTTTTTATATTTGATATACAGAAAATAAATTGTTTAGATACCAAATTGATCTTCAATTTTGAATGTTATAAGAAGAAATGAAAATTACTGGGAACCATTGATTGTATATATGTAGATAAAGGGATAGATTATTTAGATTAACATTGATGTTAAGCATAAAGGTCTGGATGAAAAGTTCTAGATGTCTGCTTAGCAGTCAAAAGTGAAGAGGATTTATCCAACTTCCCACCAAGTTAGATTTGACATAAAGTCATTTTATAGTGAGGAACTATGGATGAAATGAAACTTATGCATGGCTGTCATTAAAAAAATACTTGAACCTCTAAGCATTCCCCTTTGGAGTGCCTCAGGTGCCAAGCAATAAACTTAGCCCAGCTAAGTCGGTATTGCATGAGGGAAAGCCCACTGGGACCATACAATCAACTTACAATCACCTACCTAGTGTGGGCACTAGATGAGCTCATTTGTTGGCTGGTAGAAATTGAAGGGATTTAACTGATTTCCTATCAAGTCAGTATATGACACAAGGTCGTTTTATAGTGGGGAGCCATACATGAATTTAGACTTATGTGTGGCTAATCCAAAAATTGCTTGGTCCCATTGGCATTCCCCTTTTGGGCTGTCTCAAGCACTGAGCAATAAACTCAATCCTGCTAAGTAGGTATAGCCTGGGGGGAAGGTGATCAATTTTCAATTACCTACCTGGCATAAATGCCAGATGGCCCTGCCTGGGGTAGGTGGCAATTGAAGGGTTTTAGAGAAATTTTTGCAAATTTGAATAATGCTTGATAGTTAATTCTATCTTGGCAAGAAGGGAGGTAAATCTGCTGCTTTGAACACATCTATTAAGTTTGGGTATAGGGAACAACAAAGTTAGCATTTTCTTCCATTTTGTTGGTTTTTATTGACACCACATTACATTTATACAAGGATACAAGACATTGTTTCTATTCTTTTGAGAGTTTCTGATCTTTTTTGTTGTTTGTTTATGGTACTTGAAATTTGTGAAGTTTTTGCTAATTAATTTGATTACCAGGTTTAGCATTGCTTGACTTAAGTGATGATTAAAAAGAAAAAATTCTGATATGTTATGGAAGTAAGCATCAGGTCGACTGGATCCTTGTGATAAAAATCCAAGATGTAAAATAATCAATGAAAAGCAGTGATCCATCATCTGATAAATATCTTTAGAAAATGTACATTTTTATTTGCTTAAAGTAATTCAATGCTGGATTTATTGATTTCTTTATGTTAAATATCTCAATCAATAGAAAGTGAGTGGTTAACATGGTTACAAAAGTGCTGTCTTAAAGCTAATCAATACATTCTAGACATATAGACAACTATTCACTAATGCAGCATTAGTTCCTTCCACCCCCACCCAACTATACTAACAATCATTTTTCTACTTATGTCTTTAGATGATGTACCTTTTTTAATGAAAAGCATCAAGTGAAGCTGACAAATGATTTATTCTGTTTTATGCAGTTGTATAGTAAATAGGCCTTTTCTTTTCTTTTTTTTTTTTTTTCATTTTTAAAAATCTTTCTTGTCTTTTCGAAGAATTATGATTTGTTTGGAGATGAAAATTATTACAATTAGAGATTCACTTAGATATCTTGACTAAGGTTGATTCATAATAGTGAGATTTTATGGGGGTCAAGATTTTGTTGGTTAGTACATATAGTATTTGTTTGAGTGATGATGAGAAAACTTAGTTATATGTACGGAAAATGGTAGACTACATTTGTCTCATAATAGTTGTCACTTTTTGTGTATGAAATAATATATAAGTGTAGCAGCTATCATAGGACAGAGGTAGTAATTTTTTGTCTAAGAAGAATATTTTGGGAGAAATAACTAAAAATTATTAAAACAGTGGAATAGTCTAATGCTTGGAATGAAAAAGAATCATGTGAAGGAAAAAATTATACTGAACAAAAAAAGATGTTTTAACTCTTTCACTGACATTTTTTTTTTTTCAATTTTTCTGCATTAAAAAAAGTTACTTTAAAACCTTTAAATTAATATAAAACAATTACCTCATTTTTTTCTTTTAGTTTTGTATATATCTTCTCTAAGATTTATAAATTATCATAGCAACCATTTGAAAATTAGTAAATAACCAAAGAAAAATAAAAGTTCAAATTTCGTTGATGTGAGAAAAAAATTATAATTTGCTTTTATAGCATTTTTGTGTAAATGGTTCCTTATTTAAAAACTAAAAATTCTTATTTTCTTTTAATTGTTAAATTTATCAGACTCCTTCATGAATTTTTCCTTTATTAGACTGAAACTTAATTTTTTATTGTATTTTGGTTTTTAGTTTAATTCAGTTTACATGAATATCTTAAAAATCTAGGTTTGGTTTAAATAATTTTTTTTACATGTTTTGTTTTTCTTAAAGAATATAATATACATTTTTTGGTGTGTTCAGTTGGCATATCTTTTGCTTCTGGATAGAAATTGCAGCTTTGTGATGTTGAAGTGTTCTTGTTTGGGTTCATTATAGTTTAATAAGTCTGTAATGATAATAAAAGATTCCACAATTTTGGAATTTTAATTCAGAGATAACATTTTAGGGACTTCTAGATTATTTGTCAAAAAGTGTGTGAGTGAGTGAGTGAGAAAAAAAGTAGATAAACTGAAACACAGACAATGGATTCAATTAATATTTTGTCTTTATTTCAGATATTAATTGAATCCGTTTTGTCTGTGTTTCAGTTTATCTACTTTTCCACTTATTTTTTCACATCTTGTGAGATTTTTTCCAATCTACCATTTCTCTCTCTATCTATCTATCTATCTATCTATCTATCTATCTATATATATATATATATATATATATATATATATATAATCCTAAATTAACCGGTCTTTGGTTTTTCTTAAAGAAAAGATATATATATATATATATATATATATATATATCTCAGAGAGAGAGAGAGTTAGGATAGCATAGATACAGAATCAATGGTGCTGGTGACTGTCAGTTTCTCAACTATATGATCATCTCTTGGTCTTTGAGTGCTAATACTGTATGTTGTTTTACATCATGTAAATATATTCTTTGTGGAAATAAATTGGTCTTTTCAGGTTTCACTCCACCCCTTGGAATTATAGTTTTTATTTTTTTATGATTACAGAAGAGATTGCAGTTCTTAATTTTTATATATTGAATTCATGACCAGGTTCTGTATAATCTCTTATATAAGAAATAGGGGTTATCTTAATACCACAAGTTATGCACATTGTTTAATTTTTCAACAAGAAAGCAAAGCATGAATTACCAGTAATACCTAGACAAAAAAAAAAGGAAAGTCAGTGCTGTAGAAAAGAAATTTGAAATGTAACTAAAACCAAAGAGGGTTGAGAAAGTCTAATAATCTGTTGTGGACTTTAGGCTCTTGTCTATCTCATCTACTTTAGCCTGTCAGAAATGTTTTCCATTTTCCTTGATCTCTTCTTTGTAAGTGGTGCATTACCGAAGATCTGTCTTGTTCTTGTACAATCAATATTAGCTGCCATATTAATGTCAAATTTGTGTTTCCAAGCATTCTTCTAAGGTTTAAAAAGTAAATCTCTGACCCACCTTCTCATTTTTTTGTTTATATATTATCAATTTCATTCTTTTGTGTGGTGTATTGCTACAGTGCAGAGCAAAGAAAATATGTTTTGTTCTTATTAGTTCTGACATGTATGTCTCTCATTTAAAACTGCCTGTAGTTTGACATTGTCAAAATCACCACTTTCTTTGCCATTTTTGGGAGCATTAGTGTTGTCCTCTTGATAATGAGTTATTACTTCTCTATCAGAATAGAAAAAATTCTAGAAGTTCCTTTTTTTTCCTAATCAAATAAATGTGGATTTCTTTTTTGACAGAAGATGTAGTATGAATACATGTAAATCTAGTAACATGCCAAAATGCAATCTAGTCATTATCATTAATGAAAAATATTGTTGGAAAGCAATTTTAAATTTTATTTTGTAACTTATACTTTGAGAAAAGAAAGATTCAGTTACAAATGCTCTTTCAATTTGTTTATATAAATTTGTGTATATAAAATATTTACAAAGGTTAAATTTTAAATCTGAAACTTGACATAAAAATATACTGTATTTGATGGCATAATACCCATGCATATATAATGCCACAACTATACTTAACAAAGAATATCAGGGAAAATATTGTTGGATAGTGCATCAAATGTTAAAAGGACCATACTACTTATTTGGCTCAGTTAAAAAGACAGATTTGGTTCTAGTTCTGGGGAGTATCCCTTCATTGCCATTACTCCCAGGTCTACTCTGAAACTGAGTGCTAGTACCTGTTACGATTCCATCTATCAGTCAAATAGATCTGTTTGAAAATTATTCATATTAGATAGGAATATTGGCTATCAAATAACTTTAAATTATTTGTATTAAGAATGGTTACTTGAAGCTATAATTATTTACTAAAGATTATTATTATTATTTAAATGAAACCATATAAGTGCGTTAAAAATATTATTATTAAACAGAAATAATTACTAGAAACCATAAAATTGTGTGTATATATTATCAACATTTAATAAGAATATTTGAAGTGATACAACAGTATGCAAATTTTATATATACTGTAACCATATATTTATTAGTATTAGATAGGAATACATGAAACTGTACAACTGTATGCAAATTATTTGTATTATATAGGAATACTTAATGTCAAATAACTGTGTGAAAAAAAAAACAAGAAAAAATTAAATAAAAAAAATTGTAGATATAATGAACTAACCTCTATTCATAAAATAACCCTAGATGGGTAGGTATTCCATCAATCAATTGACAAATTTCACTTCATAATAAATGCAAGAAAAGAAATGTCCTTTGTGCGTCTATTACAAATTTGAAATCTAAAAGGTGGACTAAACAGATATCACTTTTGTAAATCTTGAAAGTGCAATTGTTTCTTTAATTGAAAAAAAAAATCAGGCTTTAAAAAATACCTTTTAGATCATTTACCTTGTTGTGCTAAGAAAGTTTGTATAACCCACTCAAGAACTATATTGTTAGGAGCAAGTTTTCCTGGTAGATTCAACCAAACCAAATAGGTCAATGAGTTGACCAAAAAAATTGATCACTGTACTGGAGGAATCATGTGCTTTGTATTTATTTGTTTAGCAATAGAAAAGCTGATATTGGTTGGACTCATGTTTATCCAAGATAGATATTACAAATTTATGAAATTCCAATATTTGAAGGTGTGGGGAAAAATGGATCTGTATGCCATTAATATAGAAGATTCATTTAATATTTAAGAAAATTAGTCATCTTCTTTTGTAAAACACTAATAAGGGAGTTTTGGTTTGTACTTTATTCTGCAACCACTTACAGGAAACTCTTATTAAAAACCATCACCATGTATGCAGTTTCTTACAAAATGTTTTAATGGTTTGTTTAACATTCTTTGTCAAACTTTTAACATTAGATAATTTTGAAGATAATCAGTCAGTTAAGCAACAATTTTTTTTCTAAAGTATTTTTTAATGTATAGGCCATCTGGACAGATGAAAAGAGATGATATATCCAAATGTAAGCTTTGATCTTAGAATGTGAATGTTGATTTATTTGATGTTATTTCGAGTATATATTTGTAGTGCTTCATCTTACAAATATTCAAATGATATATTACCTAATTCTTGATTATTTCTACTTCATGGCATTTTTTTCTTATAACTTTTATAGCTGTTTCTCTCTCTCTCTCTCCCATATTAACAACAACTAAAAACAACAAAACAGGTCACCGCTACACCTTTATTGGGCGTTGGCTGAAATATGAATAGCATCTTGCTTTTTGAGTTCTTTGCCCCACTGAGTTAATGCTGCCTGTTGACTTGTTCTTGTCCTACCAACATTTCATATAGCACCACTTGCATCATGACCTTGGATTACATTAACCCACACAAAGAATTAAAAGAAAAAGAATTGCACTAAAAAGATATAGTATTTATTCTAGACTATGAAATAGATCCTTCTTGAAATAATGTTTCATGCAAAACCTGAAACTAAATCCTAAATCATTTGGAGAGGAGAAAAAAGAAAGATCTGTTAAACTTATCCACTTTCTCTTATTTTTCTTAAGGGACCTACTCCTATGACACATTACGTTGACAGTTATAGTTTTCTTATTTTACTTATGGAGTTTGTTTCATGTAGTTTTCATCTTAGTTTCTTTTCTTTTGTATTCTGGAATATTCTTTTTTGTGAAGTCAATTAATTTTCATTGAATTTTTGATGTTTCTATTGAAATATTTCCTAAAGATGTTGGAGGGAACTAGAAAAAATGTGAAGAGATTAAAAAAGGGAATAGTTTTGGATATACAAATTCATTTTGTCATGAGCAACAATTATCACCATAATCACTGATAAAAAATTGGAATTGAATTTAAAAACATTTTTTTTAACAATTTATCTGAATAGATTTGAATGGAAAGTGTTAACTTTTATAAAATTTCTAATGAAATCTACTGCAGCTGATGAATAGCTGATTTTCTAATGTTGTATAACTGGAAAAAAGTTTAAGAATCATCTATTAAATTGTTATCTTAAAATATAAAGTGTTCTTGTCAATCAACATTATTAATATTTGAATTTTTAAAAACATTTTGAGATGTTTTTATCTAACCACTTATCAACTGGATTTGGATGCGAGTTATTAAGCTAATCTGATCCCATGAGAAATTTAAAATTACTATAAAACAGTGGTGATTTGGGAAAAAAACATCTTTGCCAGACATGATATCAAAGCCCAAACTAGTTGGCCTTTAGGAAAATTAAACTTTAATATTTAAGTAGTATTAACTCCATAGTCACCATTGGTCAATTTATAGAACTTTTGCTATATTTTTATTTTAGATCTTTCCAATATCTTATAAATGAAACAATTTTTATATATAATGAATATTCATACTATTCTTAAATTATGTATATTATTTTTAGAAGGCTAATATACTAATTAGTGAAGATAAGGCATGTGTCTATCTTTTCTACTCCCAGCTATGAGTAAATAGTATGGCAGACTAAGTTCTTTAGCCTTGATTAGATTACCAGTCTAGAAGGAAAACTCTGAATTCAAACCTGCTGTACTCTGCTCTGCATAAAAAATTGACCTTGTGTTGCATCCTGCTCATGACACAGAAGTTGGAAAAAAGTTACAAATTTTCTACTCAAATTTAAAAAGGTTGAGTTAATTTCATAGAAATTAAACTAGCTTGTCATTATGATAAAGATCTTTAAAAAGTGGTTTATATATATATATATATATACAGGGCCATTGGCCTAATGAGTAGGAGACCGGGGTACAATCCCAGATCGAGTCATACCAAAGACTCAAAAAATGGTACTTGATGCCGACTTGTTTAGGACTCAGCAAGGGTAAAGTGGAGCAATCCAGGGAATGGAGTAGTGCCCTCCCCTACACCTTGATGTAGAAGCTATTGAAAAGGGAACCTTTGGGTCACCCTCGATGAAGGTCATTAACCTTACTTTTATTTTTTTTAATGTATAACTTGTGTTAAGTTTTGATATGGATTTTTTAAAATTCTATTATTGCATTAAAAAATTCTATTTAAAAAAAACAAAACAAAAAGCAACACACAGAGCAAACTGAAAATATGCAAATATATTTTGTTCTTTATAAGCATAAATGATCATAATGTTTTCCTAGTTTAGTTTTAATAAGATTTTCTAGTATAATCTGTTTTTATTCTATTATACAAATAGTCTTGTAAGGTAGAGTAGATATACGTTCTCCATATAATATTGGGAAAGGATGTAAGTGAAGATACTATGTGGCACTAATGTCTTTCATTGCATCCTGCTTTTGTAATACTGAGCTAATCAATATTGTTTTTCTCGCATATTTTCTCCCTAGAGTTAGTAAACTTTAAGTATTTTAATTCTGTTTTAGGTAGAATAGATGGATTTTTATTTTTCTGCACTTATTGGCACCCTTCTGTGTTTGTGTTTGTGTATTTTTGTTTGTCAAGTTATTTTCATTTTAAAATGTGCTTATCCAGAATTTAAGATCAGTTTAAGATCATTTTATTTTATTTTTCTCTCAAATCTTTTATTTTTGTAAATTTTCATCAGTGGTGGAATTTTACTGCTCTGGACAGGAAATCCTATTAATTCTATTTTTGATTCATACTTTAGTTAACCTTCTATTTCATTGTATAATTACACTATTTTTGATTACATCTAACTTTTATGTAGTAATTAATTAGGTTTAAAAATGTCTTACGACCAGGATAAAGCTTTTTTGCTTTTCAGAAAAGCTTGCTTGCTTTTGCTCATTTTGTCTGCAGAGCTTGCTTTATCTTATTTTCCTGATCCAATCGCCTCAGCTTTAATTGAAGACTAATGTACAAATATCCAGAAAGGAAGGGTTAATCATTCAAGTTTTTGTATGATAATAATAGGACAAATTAAAGAAAAAAAATAGATATATAGCAATATTAATCCTAATGTACTTATGAATTTTAATGATACTTAATTTTACAAAAAAATCCTTTCAGATTGGTCCCTGGTAAATTATCATTTTTTATTTGAACATGTAAATTAGGTGATTTTTTTTTTTTTTTGTTATTGTTATTGTTTCTGTTGTATTAAACCTACCCTTCATGTACTCCAAATATGCAAATGTGATGATTATAGGTGTTGTGTAGATCAACTTCTGAATCTTAACATTTGTATATTCTACAAAATTCATTTAATTGAACTCCCAGAATCATTTAGTGAAAATAATGATAGATCTTTGGAGCTTTTTTAATGTGATGATTTATATTTTAGTTTGAGTCATAAATAATTTCATTTTTAAAAGCAAGTTGTAATGATGTATTTCAAACTTCCAATATTTTACCTTCAACTGGAAATTATCTAATTAAATATTGTCATTCTTAGATATTGGTCATTCTTATTCCAGTAATGGAAGAGTGCTCATCATAATTTTATCTATGACCACATTCCTCTAAAATGGAAAAAACTGAAAATGCATATTTGACATGTTATGTGGGTGGGGGTTAAGGAGATCGAAAATACAGAAACAGCTAGGAAAATTTGTATTAGACCTTGATAAAGCTGCATTAAGAGAATTGGTGGAATGCAATCTGTGCATAAGTATTTGAGAATTAGCACTTGACCTCAACACATCCCAATCCATAATCTGCACCACTTGAAAAACATAGGAAAAATGAGTAAGCTGAGCGTTTGGTTTCCTCATATTCTTAGTGAGAAGAATAAGGAAGATTGCATATCAATCTTGACAAGTTTCCTTTCTCAAGAATATCAGAGCTTTATGGAATAAAATTTACAGTGTATATGGTGGGATCATTGCAGTATTATTCATTTTGAGTTTTTAAATTGCAATCAGACATTCAGTGTAGATTGATAATCTTAACAACTGTAAGAAATTAATGAGAATCTAAGAAAACATCCCTACTTGTGCTTCTCTAAAATAATGAAAGCCCTCATTCAGCAAGGATCACAGGAAAAAAAAATATTGGATTTAGGCTGGTCTGTTCTACTCCATCTACCATATTGATCAGACCTTGTACTAAGTGATTTCCATATTTTTCCTTTTCTACAAAATCCTCTGAATAACTAAAACTTTTCTCGAGAAAATCGGATGAACGTGTTTGTAGAAAACTTTGAGCTCAAAACCAGCTGAATTTTATTTGAGAGGAATCAACAAGTTACATGATAAATGGCAAGAGGTGATTCAAAAATAATGTTGAATATACTTTGGATTGAAATTAATTCATTGTTAAATTATTCATGAATAAATTATCTTTTACTAAAATGGAAAATATTTATGACTCAATCCAATAGTATGAAATATATTGTATTTCTTTTTTCTAAAATTGTATCTTATATTTGGTTAAACAAAATCAAGGGTAGTTAAATAAACTATTAAAAAATCTCTGTGAAGATCTTTTTTTTTTTTTTTCTAATTTTAACTACTATTTGATTTAATTCTTAAAAATGTTACTGTGTTCACTTTTATAGTAGTTGATTCTATTTTTATTTGTTGGTGTTTGATATTTTACTTAAGGGTTTGATTTTGAAACTTACTTGATAGCAAAGCCTGTTTATATATAATATGCAATGTTGGGACCTCATGTGGTGTAATTGTTAGTAACTAGTTTAACTGACCTTGGTTAGTGACTTTTGTTCTCACTAAGTGTCTCAAACTTTTGGACTTGTGCCACAACTTAGCCAAGCTTAGTAAATAACTATTTAATGTTCATTGTTGTGCTATTTAGAGTAAACTATACTAAATTCTCTTGAGTCTTTAAAAATCAAAAGTTGTTTTTTTTTATGAAACTGGAAGCAGATTAGCTATAAAACCTTTTATCTTTCAAATATAATTTATATGTAGTATCTGCAACCTGAGATGATCATTTTTGCACTTAAAAAAACTAATCTTCATTTCACCATATTTAATTGGCATTTCAAAGTTATGAGACATGAAATATTTGTTAGACATATTTCTTTTTTCTTATAACTATATTATATGAATGGTTACTTAGATTATTTTTAAAAATATTTAATGATATTCAGTTAAAGGGAAAATGTTCTAGAAAAAATAGTAATGCTAATTTCAAATTTTATTATATAACCTGATTTTTTAAATGACAAAATTCCTCTTAGTAACTTTCTTGAAAAAAACTTTTAATCTTTAAGTGAATTTTTTCTATTATAAGAGATGGCATTTAATTTCAGTCATTCCTAGTAGGACTTTTTTTAGTTTGACCAAGAAAAGTGGAACTTGGGTTTTATTTAACACTATACTTTCAAGTACAGAAGATATATATATTCAATTTTCTTAGATGTTGAATATGAATAAAATGTTTTTTGCCACTTATAAAAATGGAGCCGATTTATTTTAAGATCAAATAATATTGATCCAGGTTTTTGATCTTATTTCATCTTAACTTAGTTAGTCTGTCATAAGAATAATACTTGTTTATAATTTACTATTGGGATAGGCAAGATATTTATTCATTTCTTTTTTTAAAAGTTTCTTGTTGGCTAAATACCATTCAGATATTTGAAGGAATTTTTTCAGTCTTTCTGTAAGGGCTTATTTCCTTTTTTAAATCTAGTTTTGCAGTTGAATACTTGTAAATTAGATACATGGTTAGTTTGTTTGCCAAAAGATCCCACTGATTTTGTATGTGTAGTTGGTAAGCCCATAGTGTACCTTTTTTTTTTATAGTATCTTGCTATGTATTGCAGTGATTTTTATTGTTTCTCTAGAATAAGCTAAAAATGGTGCATGAGTTATACTCTGCTGATGTTGGTGTGTCAATGTTTAGTTTTATGGATAATAAAGTGTTAAAAGGAGTCTTGTCAATCTGTCTGTTTATCCATTTGTTTGTATGGCTTGCTATTTAATCTATTCTCACAATATTCCTTCCTCTGCTGTTTTTTCCCACCCTCAATCTTTCCAATTATCAATTCTCCCATCATTCCTAGTTTTCCGCATCCACTTGCACATCCAGTCATTTTGTTGACATTCTTATGACAAGTAATTTATGTTACATGAGAATTAAAGGCATTATCTACCTGCCAGGTACTTTGGCCTTATTTGTTTTTCTTCATCTTAAACATGACTGTATTTGTTGTTGATGTCGTTATCTATACTTTGTGAAACTCTATTAGGCTTTTGAATTGTACAATCTTCATTGTTGTTGCAATAATTGCAATGCTTTATTCTGTGATGCAAAGTTTTGTCTCTATTCTTCTGCTAGTTCTATTTTCTATCTATGTATGTGTTCTATCATATCTTTTTATACATACATGCCCATGTAAGTCCATATCTGTCTTTGTTTTAGTATCTACTTGTCTGCTGTTGTGGAATTGTTTGGTTTTAATAGTATTTGGACTAGAGATCATCCGGTCTAGAGTTCAATTCTTGTTGCCATTCACTCAGTGTATAAATTGCAAAATAATTTTCACAATGTGGTAAGTAAAAATGTAAAATTATTCTTTTGGTCATTGTAGACAGCAGTAATCCTCATTTATCAATTTTCAAAATTCCTTAATATTTGAAAGAAATGAATCTTTAAAATTAACTTATTGATATCAAATTGCTTTAGATGTTAGGGGAATTAGATTATTTATCAACATGGGAAGTGCAAGTTTTTTTTATTTTTTATTTTTTTTTATTTTGTGGAAACTCCTTTAAAATGTTTAGTTTGTTCAGCTGATGAGTTACAGAATTATTCAATCTGAAAATTTTTAGTAATTTTAAGACATATTTGAATAAGAATTGGAAGATATGATTCCTTTGACTCCCTCTCAGCATCTGTTCCTATTGGCTATTATTTTATATAATTCCTCTAGACAGCATCTAGTATCTGGATAGAGCTGATGCAACTGTATTGTATCTAACATCTGTTTTTCTTATTTTATAAAATTTGGTACTAGTAGGTATTTGATGTTCATGGTCATGTGATGACAGAAACATGTGTCCTATCAAAAGTAAAGACTTTTTTCATTTAAAGTGAGCTGATTAATTTTGCTCACATTTCATCTCCCTCAAAATAATTACATTTAAAGAAACCAACAATTTAATTAAGTAACAAAGATTCAAAAAACAACTTAATCTGTTTTAATACATTACAAACAATTGAAGTTATTTAAATAACAAATTATCAATTTTAAGGCTTAATATGAGCAAGACATGCTGGGCACTCTTGAAGTAGTAAGGCCAAATACATGTCATTCTCCTATGGACTCTTACACATGCTTACATTCATCAACTCTTTGCAAACACTGGATGCTGTTTAGAGGACTTATCAAGAACAATGGCCCATAGGAACAAATGCTGTGAGAATCATGGGAATCTGTGCTATTGGCATGCTTTGGTGATGCTAAAGATGGTGCCATTCTGAAGAATTAAATGTTAGGAGTTAAATTCATGTAACTAGTTCACATGTTTTTGTGATGTCACCCATCTTCCAAAGAGTATCTTAAATTACTGCTATTAACAAAATTCTCTTTTTCATCATATATTGAGTATCAAACTGTGAATTGTTAATGATGGAATTTTACTGATTTTATCAGAATATATATATTTAGTCTTCTCAGGAAAATCTAATGTATGTGAAAAAAAAAATGTTCATATGTGATTTATATTTTAATGTCTTATTTGTGTCACTACCTAAAAGTACATATATCTGAGCAGCCTGAATATTGACTAAGGAATCCTCATTTCTATACCACTGTTACCTGTTAAATTACTATAGATTACAGCATTTTACATTTTCAGTTATTTTTCAGCCAGGTATCTAGTGAGCTTGTATGGAAGAGCTCAGATTTCTGAGGATCTTGAATTATCTAAATAAATAAATAAAAATAAATAAGATAAAACTTTTGATATCTAAAGAACCTTTGTACTATTAATGAAACTTGTTTTTATTGATGATCAAAAAATTTAGGTAGAAATGCATTGTCATAAAATAGGCCTCTTGGTGTGGTCAAGTCAACCATAGCTGTTTCTCCCTAAAAGTTTTTTTCCACCTATATATTAAAAAAGCTCCACTTTAACTAACCAATAATTTCAATAAAGCTTCAAGCTATTATCTTGTTCATTTTTCTTTACAGTTGGTTAATTTTCCTTATGTATTCCATCTACTGTCTTTTGGATCAAAATTTGTCTGGTTTGAGATTACTTTCTTTAATTATGAGCATTTGATTTCCTTTGTAAGAAATATTTATTGGTTCTGTATTATGCCTAACAAACCTTGCCAAACAATATGGTAGATTAGTTTTTCTTTATAAATTTTGGTTGAACCAATAAAAAAACCTTTTGTTTTTTGTTTGTTTTGCACTACATCCAGACTTCTGCATAAAAAGTATGTTTAGCTCTTTGCTTGAGATGCTGATGTTTTGCCAAGTAACAAGGAAGAAAAAATGTTTTAATGAAACCATAACAGACCCTATTTTATAGTGTTTGCTTAAACAAAAGACTGAGAATTTTTGATTTTGTTAATAGAATTGAAAAGGCTAAAAGAGATATGTGTTTTTCCCCCCATTTGTTTGTAAAATTTTTCAGCATCATCAAAGGTTACTGTAAGGATGTCTTTTATGGTGGCATGGTAACATGAGCCTTGGTTACTGACAATTGCAATATCTTATTACCATGATAACAGGTTTTAAAATATCATAAATTTAATAGAAAAGAAATAACTGTAGAAGTTTAAATGTAAATATATTGTTTTGTTTATTTTCTAGAAAGATTATTTCATAGAAAATCAAATATTATCAGTGGAAAAAAATCTGTGTGTGTATGCAGCTGTACCAGACACTTAGCTCCTATCTCATAAACCATTCAAGTAAGATGAGCAAGACATGTGCACTAAGGATAAACTGATCAGTGACATTCTCCTATGGATGCCTACTCATGGACACACCAGTATTAGCTAGCCTGCAAAAACTTACATTCATCACTGGATGCCGTTAAGAGGACTTATCGAGAGTGATGGCCAGTAGGCATGGATGGTGAGAGAGAGTCAAGGAAATCTATGTTTTTAGCATGCCTTGATATATAATGTCAAGAAATAGGACTTGAAAACCTGAAGTTGACATTAAGATTGTTTTATTTCCTGTGTACTCCAATATCAGGTTTTTAAGTCTTATTTCTTATCATTTGTTTGGATATTATAACCAACACAATTTTCATATACATGTTTTTAATGAAAAATAGTGAATCTTAATGAAAAACATATGTCACATACTGTTGATAGTTTCAGTTGTAAATATAAATAGGGGATAGTATTTCAAGAGTTGGTTTAAGCTTTTTAATTAAAAAATTTGCATGAAACATTTATTAAAAAGTATTTTTTTAAAACTTACCAAATATGATAAACATAGGAATAAGTTTAACTTACTAATTTGAAAATGAACAAATTCCATGAGATTGGAAAGGAAATCAGTTCTATAAGCTTAGCAAAATGATCTCATTAGCATTGTGACTTGTTGGGGTACTGATATGAAAAATATTAATCAATCAGTAGATATTTGAAAAGTAGAGGAATCGATGGCCTTTCTTAGTGTAAACAAATATCGTCATCATTCTATATTGCACTATATTGGAAATCTATATAAATAACATTAAATAAACCAAGGGTTTTATGTCCTATAAGTCAACAGTCAATGGCTAATGTATTTGGATAAGATACTTTCTTGAGCTTTGTTATTTTGTGTGCACTTTTTTTTTTGATTAATATATCTGAAATGATTGTTAGGTAGAATTATATAAAAATAATAATTTTTGTGTAATATTTATTGAGATTATTAGGAAATTTTTAGTGTTGTTAGATTTATAGTGATTTTACCATATCCCCCCCCTGATTATTTATACTATATTGTTTGTTTACTACTTAGTAGTAATAGTAGCAGTAATCTTATATTTTCTGAATTTTTCGATGAAATATTCTCTTTAATTAATTTTTATAGATTTCTTAATCTTATTGTACCAATGAATATGATCTTTATTCAGAGCTGTCTTGATTATTGAAATCTGAATCTGATAACTCATCAGTTTAAGGATATAAATTGCCAAGTCCACATAACCTGTGTCATTTTTAGAGCTATGAGAAGGTGCTGTCAGGCTCCCTTTTTTCTTCCTCCCCCCACTTGTCCTACTCAGGGACAAGAACATGTTTGAAGGAGATGAACAGATACTACATTCTAATCACAGTCCCTACTCAGGTCAAGGAGTTAATTGTTTATTTGATGAAAGTTAAAATAATGAAATATTTGGATACAAATTTGTCAAGATTGATTTCTTCACTTGAATTTTTAAGAATATGCTACAAACATTTTATAAGTTGATTGACTTCTTTGTTTAAGGGCATTGTGGGTTATTAACCTTTATGGGTTATTTAATGCCAACTCCACCCTTATAGAAGAACAGTAGTTGTGGTACTATTTAACACATTACTGGGGAGTGGTAAGGGGGGATCATATATTTCCATGAGTATTAGTCCAAAAAAGTGGACATAATAGTGTGACTGGAGTTTGAACTTGCTTACTACGATGTTGCTGTCCAGCACATTAGCCACTACACCATGAAGGCTCCCTCATGTTATAGGGAAAGAATTAGATTACTCAAAAGATGTTTTGTAGATTTGAAATTATTGCTGTGATATCTGTTAGTTTATATGCTTAATTCAGTATCTGACTAACTTGGTTAAAATTGTGTCAGTTAAATAATTGATTTTATATACTCAAAGAACAATTTCCGCTCTGTTTGTGGAGCTTAGATTATGTTTACTGTATTCCTTTAGAAGAGTAACACCCCTTCCTCTTCCCCATAAAAGAAGGTATCTTAAGTTTGACACTAAACTGCATCTGATGGTGAGGCTCCAGTTCTGGATATCTGGGAAAAGTAGTGTACCCCTTCATTGCCATTGCACCCAGGTCTCAAAGAACCTGGAGTGGTAGTATCTATTAAGGTCTCATCTATGAGTCAAATAGATCTCTATTCAATAGGAATACTTGAAGCCATACAACTGTAAATTATTTGTTGTTACGGATAGTTACTTAAAGCTATAAGTTGTTTTTTTTTACTAAGGATTATCATTAGTTTCTTGAAGCCATATAACTGTGTACAAACAAATGATTATTATCAAATAGAATTATTACTTGAAACTGTATAATTATTGATATTAGATTGGAATACTTGAAGCCATATGACTGTTTTCAAATTATTTGTATTAGGTAGGAATAATTGATATCATAACTGTGCAAAATTCTTTTAAAGAAATAACTATAAATAAATATTAATGTACAATGAACCTGTTGGCATAAAATAACCCTTGACAGATTGACATGCCATTAAAATCAATTAACCAAAGAACAATTTGACATTGTCTATTAGTCTTGTTTATTTTACTCTTTAGAAAAGTCTTTGTGAAAAAACTTGTTGATTAAAACATTAAGAGTAAATGTTAATTCAGAGATTGTGTCATTGATGGATCAATCAAAGTGTTTTTCTGTTTTCTTTTCCTTCTCCTCCTCTCCGAATCTTTAAAGCATATGCAACATTTCTCATTCACACTTGATTGCACATAGAGGATAAGTGATAAATATTGATTTCCATTAGCTTAACTCCTCTTTGTTCTCTATTTTCATTCCTAGATCGGGCATTGAAAGCTAGAATCTATATTGGCCTTGGGCAATGAACTGATAAGGTGAAACTAGGGTTCAAGAAAAAGGGTGTAGTTTAATCCATTTAGATGGAAAATCATAAAGGGGAAGGGAGGGTTGATCATTCAAAGATGATGAGCCAAACCTTATAGGATTTAATCAATAAACTTCACTACTTATTCTTTACTACAATGCTTTTGTTGCAAATGAAGTTATTTGTTAACGAGTTCAATAAAAAAAAGTGTTGAAAGAGTGAGAATTTTATTTATTTTTTTTGTGTATTAAGATCAATATCACCAGAAAAGAGTGATTTCCTCCAATATCTTAATCAGATGTTGCAAGGTGATGGCTGTACCATTCCCTGAATCGATTGTCTGACAAGCACTGTATATTGCTTCAGTGAGACAGGGCTTTTTTTGTTTTTTCTGATTGTAAAATTGATGGCATTATTGTTTGAGTTAGAAGATGACCCAGATAAGACAGCCAAACCAGCTGGTGCATGGCTATCAGATTTGAATTATCGTCTGGATAATTGACTTGTGGATAAGAAACAGAAGCTGCTTTTGGCATGTGCAATGTGTAGTAAAGTCTGCAATAACAAGAGATCTATTGGTTTGCCATTGATCACACAGAAAAGATGTAATTATCTATGTCTCTTTTTTTTTTTTTTTTTTAGATGTCTCTGGGAGGATGCTACTAGTGCCCATAATATATGCAGTGTAGATCTTTGCCCTTCTTCCTTGCTTGATCTCTTTCAGTTTGATCAGTGTTGCTAATCCACTTAAAGTTTGTCAATATTGTTATTTTCCCTTATTGTAACTTCCTTGTCATACAATGTACATTTGAGTGTACTAATATCACTGAATAGGTTTGATTGTTGATTATTTATTTTTATTTTCTGGCTTATTTTTTATTTGCAATAGATTATGAAGGTAGGGAGGTGCTTGTGGCATAAGTTATCATTGTAAGAAGTGGACTTGACTACTTGTGTTCAAAACCTGAACAAGGCTGTTTGCGTTTCATATAGTGAATAATACCCTTGGAAAAGGTATGAATTCAACTATTCTTCCTTCAGCTATAGGTAAATAGTTGAGTAGACTGGGCTCTTTAACCTTAGTATGGTAACTGGTCTGGGAGAAGAAAAACTCTGAATTCAAACCGGAGAGGAATGGCTTCTGCCAGAGACATGCTCTAAAGTAGCGCCCCTACAGCCAAATTAGGTTATGGGATAAATCTAGTTAGTCTTTGAAGAAAATATTGATGTAAGGTTCTCTATGATATTTAGATTGCTATGGCTGTTCTTTTGTATGGTACCCTCGACTAATACATTTTTATCTGGTACTTTGCGAATCTTTATTTTCTTTGGTATCGCGAGTGTTAGGCATATGTTTCCATCTTTTACTTCTCCATAGCTTTCTCTTATGGACTTCTTAGTGTACTTATTTATTGTACTTACTGAATTAATATAATTTTTTTGTGGTGAATAAATTCCTAATTTACCAAAATAGTTGAAATCTTATTTTGGAACCTTGAAATTAAAAATAAATTCTATAAAAGGTTTTTTGCTGATCCATTTCTTCTGGAATTGAAAGAGGAAATATTTCTTTGTACATTTTTTTCTCTCTTGAAAATTCAGAATAATCAAGTTAAAATCTGTGCAGAACATTCTCATATGCTTCTTCATTTTAATATGACTCATACCTTTTGTACTTTTATCTTAAATAAAAGGGACAGTCTTGAGTATTTTTAAGAAATTAAAGAAGAAAGTGGTCTACATTATAGAAACATGCAATATAAATTAAGTTACTTGTCTAACCTTTTTGCTGTGGAGAGGAACTTGAGTTGCCCAAGTATACTTAATGTATGACCACGAGATGCAACTTTAGTCCACATTAATTAAAGATTATGGATCTTGTGATATATACTCCCTGAAAGTACCTCTTGTTTGATATAGCTCAGCTCTAAAATTTAAAAAAAATACTTAATTACTTCTAGAACTTTGATGAAACAGTCTTTTTTTTTTTTTTCTTTTTAGAAGTATCAGTGAATTAAGAAATCCCTTATGAACACACTAGTGCATATACCTCTTGATCATGATAATGTATTGTAATTGTGAAATAATTTTTTTTACATTGCAAGCTTTTTATTTTATGGCCAAAAGTGCATTTGGATCATTAAATTTGTTATCAAATGTGCTGAATCAAAGAGTTAAAGATCCCTGGAAATGTCAGAATGTTTATAGTTTTTATTTATATACTTATGTGAACTTTGCTTTGTCTCAATGTTAAGGAAAATTTCAAAATGGCTTTTGGTGATATCTTAACCATCTAATAAGTTAGTTGGATTTTTAAAGAAATAATTTTAATTGTTCTAGATTAATTAACATTGATAAAGTTTTATTTTAGATTTAATAGAAGAATATAATTGTTTTTTAAGAAATTAATTTTTTTTCTACATTATATGAGTACAACTGAATTAATGTAGCCATTAATGATTATTACCTATTTCCTTATAATCTACTACTTATGGTTATAGAATTGTCAAATGGTAGACTACTTAGTAAGAAACTAAGGAATTGTGTACATATGATCCAAGAGGTAGGAAGCAGTTAAGGTTTGGCTCATTGCTCCAAAGAGAGTTGCACAAATATATTGGCTGTAGACCAAGAAATAAATAGAATACATGTTTATCTGATTGACTATCTATGTAGTTGAAACAAGATTGTAAGCTATGAAATCTAAAGTTCAGTTCCTGGAGTGGATTTTGCTTGTTGGCCGAATTCACTGACTTCCAAACTTGGGGAAGATCATCTTGACTATTCTCAGAGAATAAATGCTGCAAATTTAATCTAATACATTTTTGCACCAAAGTTTGTGTGCTATAAATTGTGCTAACACCTGCAAAATAGGTTAATAGTTTGGGTTGTTATTTACTAAGCTTTGCTTAGTCTGGTACACAGACCTCAGGTTTCTTACAGTATCTGCTATTTCTAAGTGATCACCCGTCTAATAAGTACTGAGCAGGCTCATTGCTGCTTAACTTTAGTCTGGTGAAAAGGCCAGGATAATAGTTTGAGTGAACACATAAAATAGGACAGATGGCTTTTATAAAATAACTAATCAAAAATGCCTTTCAAACTTTATCAATAAGAAAGAAATCTTTATGATTGAATTGATTTATTTTAATGGTATATCAAATCATCTGGTGTTACTTTTTGCCTTGAGGTTCAGAATTGCATACATTGTCTGTTTGTTACATTTTTGTTATATAAGAGGTTTTTTTTAATGTGCCACTATACTCCAGGATAGTTTTCAAATAATTACAATGTATGTTACTGATTATATTTACATTTATAATTTTTAGTATAATTTTATTTCTCTCAAGAAGGAAAAAAATGTCATCTATGTCAACATTTTCAAATAGGTCCTTCATACTATTGAAAAAATTTTTGTCTAATGAGAGCTAAATCTATTCTATTTATGATTAAAGTTACAAAGTCTTTTCACTCATACCATAAACAAACATACGTTTTAGTTTCTGAAGCTAATATACAAAAGTAAACAGTAATATACAGGAAGTGATTAAGAGGTTGTATCTTTACAATATTCCACATCTGTTTGAATATAGTTTGTTTTCAAAAAGAATGTCTTCTGAATTCTGAATTTGTTAAGATCTTTAGAGACTGTAGCAAAACAATGATTTCTCTAGATTTCATTGCTCTAGGGATAATCTGTCTTTTCCTATTAAATCCTTACTGTCTCAGATATGATGAGGTTTCCATTGATTTTTACTCGGTGGATTGCTTATAGAATATTTTTCAGAGAAAAACAACTTGCAATTTGCTAATGTTGTAAATTTTTCTGTTAAAAATCATTTTTTCTTTTGTTAATTTGTATCATTTCTGATAATTCAGTGATGAAAAAGAACATGATGATTCAAGGATAGATATGAATGCTAACATCCAGCATTAACATCTCACTTGATGTTTGTTTGACATTCCAAGATGAATTCTTATCAAGATTCAGTGACTTCTTAATAACCATGTTGTGAAGACATCTATAAAAAGAGAAACAATTTGAGTAAAACAACACAATAATGTTTAACAAAATCATTACCTAATTTACCTTCTGTTTTATATTTGTCTGAGTTATCATCAAATTATCTTGTTATTTTAATGTTAGTATTTCATTTTTTATAATGATATTCTCAGTGCATCATTCTTGAATGATTTTTAGAAAATAGTTGTTATTATAAAGTTTATAAACCTCTATCTTGTTTATTTTCTGTAAATTATATATCTATGGTATATACTTGCACGTCATGCAATTTTCTAAGACCCTAAATTTTAGCCTAATATTAGGGGTTTACACCATTTGCAAAATCCAAACTAGGCCTAGCCTTAGCCAACTATTTGCACACATAAAGTTTGTATCTCATTTAAGGTGCTATCCATTTATATTAGGAGGCTAAAAGTTAAGTACTAGAAAGTTACATGATATACAAGCATATATGGTTAATGTATTTTAATTAGCTTATAATTTTTTGTATAAGAGAAGGATTCAAATATATAAACTGATAAAAAAAATTGTAACAGTGAAAGATGCTGCTGATTTTGACATGGGTACAGTATGTGTATGTTTGCAGGTAGATTTCCTAATAAAATTTTGTCTTCTGCCATCTCGTGATGTAATATCTCCTATACTGGTGATTTGTTGCCACTGCTTTGCAAGAGTACATGCTTGTGTTTATGCCCAAGGAGGATATACAGTACTATTGCTGCATTCCTTATTTTGAAACTTGTGCACATATTGATCTCTATATGGGATTATTTGCTGTAATCTCTCAATATTTCCTATATGATTAATCTTGAGTAAATTGAAACTGGTATTAAGGGAGTTAGAATTTTATTTTCAATACCCAATATATTCAAAATAATTAAAATTTAAAAAAATAATTTGTACCAGTTTATGTTAGTCACTGAGACGTGTGACAAGTGAAAAACTTGCCTGACCATATTTTTATGGTTAATTTACTATTTAGCACATTCTCTGCTATCATTGATATATGAAACCTTATATAATGCCATGTATTTATTTGTTCGTTACAACTAGAAATTGCTATATAAGACTACTTATGCATAATTTTGGTAATTACATTTTTTAAACTATAAAGAATGAGGCTAATGTGTATCTTTAGCACTGCCATATTCTGCAGATATTGGATCCTCCGATTATCATTTATTCCAGTTTTTATAGAATTCTCTTAAAAGAATTTCTATTCCTTGGAAGATCGAGTGCAGTCTTTGTTGAGAAAGCTGAAATATTTAGTGCATGTAATGTAATGTAATGTATATGTGATCATTTTCTGTAACTCAGGTATATTCCTTGTATAATTAATCTTAAGTAAATTGAAACAGGTAATCTAGAGTGTTTCAATTTTATTTTCTGTCAGTCTATATTTGTGAAGAAATTTTGTTATTTTTTGTATATTTTTTAGCTGGAATGTATATGGCTTCAATGAGATTTTTAAAAACTCTGCATCCTGTGCCCTCAAGATAATTGCTTTTTTTCCATGTCCCTCTCATCATCCCTTTCATCCTTACCATAAAAACTGCCCATCTTACTTGTTCCATATTGCCTGGTTAGGATATGGTGTTACTGATCGGAGTAACAAATGACTGGGTACAGTGCCTGTAGGTGGTGGTCGTCAGTGGGCTAATATGTGCACATTGGCTTGTTTAAAAAGCTGGCAGCACTAGTTGTGAAGAGTTTTTAGTTGAATGTTATGTGAAAGGCTTGTGTATGTAGCTAACTGGTGTCTTCTGCAAAATTATTTTGTTGTTCTTTAAATCCAACTACAAACAGAAAACTTTTTTCTTAGTTCTAAATTTATCTTATTGAATTTGCTAAAATATCCCCCACCAAAAAAATAAAAAAAATAAAAGCAGTCAACTCAAATAAAATCCTACAAAACTTTATTGGTTTGGATAGCTTTGCTTAATTTATGCTTTAAAACAAGTGCAATAAGTGACCAGTTTGTAAAAAGATAATTATAATCCAGGTTAAAAGTGTGGTAAGGGTAAGCCAAACACATTTTTTATTTTTATTTTAAAAAAATTTTTTTTTTAAAGATCTGATTTTTCTGATGCAGAAATTGGGGAATGAGAAAAGCCTAACCAGTTTACTAAAATTTTTCTCATTCTCTAATATTTGCAATAGAAAAATAAGGTCTGAAAAAGTTTGATTTTTGGTTTGCCTTATTGAAC
This sequence comes from Sepioteuthis lessoniana, assembly GCA_963585895.1. Lineage (NCBI taxonomy): Eukaryota > Metazoa > Mollusca > Cephalopoda > Myopsida > Loliginidae > Sepioteuthis > Sepioteuthis lessoniana. The sequence continues at coordinate 38,114 of CAUZXS010000798.1, read as the reverse complement.
TTTTAACCTGGACTATTGAACAGTATTAATCCAAAACGATTCTGAATTTTATCCATTGTCCTATTATTTTAACTTTTTCACTACCAAGTTTTATTGTTTTTTAAATTTTGGATATGCAAAATTATGCTTTAAGGGTTAAAATGAAATTCAACTGGGACACTAGTGTCTCAGTGGGAATAAAAGGGTTAATATGGTTGTCATCTTTTCCTTTTTAAAGATAATCCACCAAAAGGACATATAATTCTCTTGTCAATTGTATTTTTCTAATATAACCAGAAACAGAAGTAACTTTTTCTCTTTATCACTTCAAACTTGTGAATTTATTTTTTGATATTGAAAGTTCAACTAAATTTTCTTATATATTTAATTTTTAAATCCCTACAATATTATTTTTTATTATATATTTTAAACTTTGGATACATACAAGTGAATTTATCTTTACTTGTATTATTTACTGTTTAGTAAGTGAAATTAAGTATATCAGCAGAATTTTAAAGACACTTCAAACTAAAGAAGAAATGTTAAACTTATTAAATAAAGGTAATAAATTTGTGTCTGATAGAAAACACATACACACAGTCATAATTGCACATTTGCAAGAAAAAACTGACATAGGCTTTCTAGCCTCAAGGAAATATTAAATAGCTATAAAGATTCAAATAAAACTCGCTTGATGTTAGTTGTTTATTCTCTGGTCTTAAAAGGTAAGATGGCAAGAGATGAACCTTTCTCAAGCTGTCTTCAACTTTTCTCTGACTTTTATTATATAAACCAATACATTTGTGCTCATACACCTGTAGAAAAGTAAGGATAAGTAGCTTAAAGAGAAATGATATATTGGGGTGGCTAAAAATGTCGTTCAGTAGTTGTCATTAAATGACATAGGAAGCTTTTAATTTCACTCAAAAATATCATTTTTAATTGTATTGGGTCATCTGTTATATCAGTATGCATCTAAAAATGTCAAAATTGTATTTTTGTTGATTCTAACACTTTTGGAATATTATGCTTTTTTATATTTATATTATTGGCTTTGTACAAAAAAAATTGTGAATGATTAAACATGTCAAAAATGGTTTGCAAAGTTTTGTGTTTGAGATGTCTCATTTGATTCTCTACATTTGGGTCAACCAGTTGAAGTCTATAACAATCATTATATTATTTGAGAATAATCCATGTTATACGATACAAGAGATAGCCAATATACCTAAAATATCAAAACAAGTGTTTAAAATCATTTGCACTAGTTTGGTTAAATTATTCAGCTTCTGCACAAGCAAAAGCCTACTGGACTATATTTTCATGTTCATTTTACTATTTAACACATTCACTGCTACCATGGTTATTTGAAAGCTTATATAATGCTATGTATGTTTTTGTTAGTTACAACTAGAAATTGCTACATAAGACTATTTATGCATAATTTTGGTAATTACATTTTTTAAACTATAAAGAATGAGGCTAATGTTTATCCTTAGCACTGCTATATTCTTCAGATATTGGATCTTCAAATTATCATCTATTCCAGTTTTTATAGAATTCTATTAACGAAAAGATTTCCTGGAAAATTTAAAAAGAATCTAATGTAGTCTTTGTTGAGAAAGTTGAAATATTTTGTGTGAATGATAGCATATGGATAGCTGAAATCTGACAGAAAATAGTGAAATAAAACTGTAAATATGCAATAAGTTCAATTGGTGGGGGATCTTTTATTTTTACTTAATAAACTGAACAAACTTTTTGACCACCCAATATAAAGATAAAAAAGTGACAATTTGAACTGTAATGTCTTCAAGAATAACAAAAATGATATTGTAAGTTTGAAGAAATCAGTAAATTATAGAGATTCTTTATCTTGAAACTTAAACCTATTTAAGTTTGCTTCTTCATTTTTCAGTATGTCTTTCTGTTGTTAGTTGGCAGTTTTGTAGAAATCTGCTTCTGATAAATTCAGATGCTGGCTAAAGCATACACAAGATGCCAGACTATAGTAGATTGCTACTCACATGATACTGTTTGTTTTTGTGTTTTCTCAGAAAAAAACGTTTTCCATCTGTTAATGCTTTTTGTATTTTTATTTATCATTCTATAGAATATATGCATGCTTCATTTGAGATAGTTTGCCATTTATCAATTGCATTTAGAGGATCATGCTAAATTTCATTAACCAAAACAAAATGTGTTTAAATTTTCTTTGATAATTGTTAGATATGACATAAGTGGTTTTTTGTTTTATTTAATCTTATATATCTCATGTTTTTGGATATGCACATGTTTATTATATATAAAGTGGGTTATCAGTTTTGTTATTATGTAAGTACTAAATTGATCACCCATTTCTTAATATAATAAAGTACTTTGCTAGTATTAAAGTTATTAATGTTTTTTTTTTTTTAGTTTCCTTCAAACTAAAATCAGTGTGTAATTATTGGTGGTCCTCTTTAAAATTTACTTTTACTTTTATTTTGCTTTTTAATTTCTCAGTTTTTTTTTAATTTAAATTTTGGAGCTGGCTCTATTTTTTAATCAGCTTTTTAGATATATCTAGTTGTAGTGTGCAATAAATATAATTAGTAATTGTTGTTTTCTTTCCTTTTTGCCTATTTATACAAGCATTTTGTATTTTATCTCTATAAATGGTTAAGTGCTTGAAAAATAGTTAACACGGTAAATGGCTGCTTGTGATTTGCTTCTGAAAATTTGAAACTGTGTTCCAAGTGATTTTTGTATGCTATTATCATAATTATTATTATTATTACAGTTGACTGTTGTGTGTAAAGGAATATTATAGTTTACATTTATACAGAGATGAATACTAGTTATATTTATATATAAATTTTTCTTTATAAATATACAAAAATATATGAATGTATTTCGATTGTTTTTTATGTTATATTGATACTTTTTTAAGCAACCTATTCTACTCTTTCATCTTATTTTTTCATTTCTATTATTTTTTCTTGTGTGGTAACTTAGTTTTGAGAACTTTTAGTTGAAGATATAGTTGAATATTAGACCTAGTGACACAGCAGTTAATGGCATATATTCAGTACATTGTTTTGTGGGTTGATTTACTTTCATGAATTCAGAACATCAATACCCTGTTTTTCTTCAGTGCTTGGAACTCTTTTCTCTACAACCTATTCTATCATTCAATTTCTTCTGGTCATGAGTAATGCTGTAGTTAAGGTATCCAAAGCTATTTCTTGCTGCCATTGGTTTTCTAACATATTTTCATATTTTTGTTGATCTTTAAAATATACAGGTTTTTATTATTTCTGTAAGTTAAATGAGTTTCATTATTTATTGCTTATTCAGTCTATTTTTTTAATCTTTGTTTCTTTGATATTTTTTACCTTGAAAATATTAAGTTTTATCTTTGAATAATTAGTTTTATTTGTACTAATAACACCTAGATCAAAAAACAAAACTATTGTGACAAACAATGAATTTTGTTCAATTATGTTAAACCATTTATTTTATTTTCCATTCTCAGATATGTAGATAGAAATAAATCATCAAAGGTCAGCAATTTTAGATATAGGAATTAAAATCTTTACTTTTGGATGGAGATTTGTTAGTCATTATTATTAATTTTTAATTAATATTTTGCTTTGTCTTAATTTTAGTTGCTTTTTTAATTGCAATTCTCTCAGTTTGTTACCTTTACAACAGTGAAAGAACAATATGTATCTGAAATAACAAAGGATAATATCCCAGTGAGATTCACTCACATTTCTTTTATTTCACCAAGAACTTATTTTTTGCTGATGTTTCCCCCTCTGTCATATTGTCTGATTAAGTTGTGACTAAAAAACAATCAAAATTAAGATGAAGTAAGATGCTAGTTATAAATTGATAATAATTGAAAAGCTTGTTTTTAAAAGGTTTTTTTAATGTCCTTCAGCCTTTTCAATGTCAGTGTTATTTTTAAAAACTCATCAAATATGGTGAAAAGAAATAATTTTATCTCTTCATGTGGTTACTATGGTAAAGAATCAATGTCATTAAGTTTGTGCAAAGAAAATTTTTATGTTTGAATAATTCTCTGATCAATATCTGGATTCTGAATTAAATTGTTTGAAATGCAAAAGAAACCACTGAATCGTTTCACCATTTTTTCTTTTAGAAAATATGAATAAAAACTAAGTGATATAAATCTCTATTAATGTTATTTGTTGCAAAACTTGGCTATCTCAAATATTTGACATGTAACATTTGAAGGTTTATTTTGTTATTTTTAGGATGAAGCAACCAAAGTTTTGTCAGATAAATTACATTAATTATAATAGCTTTGTATGCCTTGTTAAAAGCCATTTGTCCAAGTGATTTTTGTCACTATTAATTTTATATACATATTATTCATCATCTCATTGATATTGAATCTAACATGGAAGTTAACAGATTTTAAAATTGGTTTTGTATTTATTTTAATTTAACTTTAATAATTTTGATTTTATTGATTGCTGTTAGATTAATTAGAATATTTTTTGGTTGTAATTGATATGAAAAAAAAAAGATTTGTTATACTTGCAAAATTTTCAAGCTGGTTAATCATTAATAGTATTCATCATATAGGAAGTTATTTTTTTCAATTAATTAGCATTAACCAACATCACTTTCCTATTGCAAAATATCCTAGTAATCATTTACATCTTTCTTTTTTTTTTGTTTTAGCTTTTTCATCCCTTCTTGCATCTGCTTTTGACAGAATCTAATTCAAATTTTTAGGACAAGAGATTTCTTTAAAATGTTTCTCTTTGAAAAGAGTTAATTAGATTTTATAATTTTGTAACATTTGTTAAAACTTCATTTAGGCATTTTGTTATTCTGGCTATTTCACTTAATACTTTTTAAATTATTAATTTAAATGATTTGTTTCTGTGTCTATTTTTAAGTAACTCTTCACAGATATTGTATTATTGATTTAAATTTTTGGTGATATTTGCTGTTTGGGTACCTATTGATACTTTTAGTCTGGGGTGCAAGAGAACCATTGAAAAAAATCTAATGTAAAACTGAAAACTTAGTCTTCTTGAATGAAATTTAATTAAAAAAAACAAAAACAACTATAGTCATGATATCTGAAAATCTATCTTTATAAAATATATTAACTTAAAAAATGAATAGGGTAATTTTTTATTAGTCTTTTTTAAAATTTTTTTTTATTTTTTAAGATATAGAGATATTATTCATTGAAGTGTGGGTGTCCTGATGGCTAATATTATGGAGAATAGAATTGGTAAACAGTGTTCAAATTCTTGCTAGGACTGTGTGTGCATTCACTTTACACTTATAGGAAAGAGAAGAATTACTTTTCCCTTAGGAAAGGCATGAATCTACTTTTTTCTTTATGAAGGTTTTCTTAGTGTAATGATAATCATTGTAGCTAATGGAATTGGCAACCAGAGTTTAAATTTTATATGAAGCTGTTTGTGTTTCACTTCATCCTAATATTCTTTGGGAAAGGCATAACTTCATCTGTTCTTTCTCCAGCTATGGGCAAAATAAGTATGGCAGACTGGGTTCTTGAATTGTAATAAAGCAACCAGTATTGGAGAAGGAAAAATCTGGATTAAAACCAACTTTACTCTGCTTAAGTTGACCTTGTGTTGCATCCTACTCATAGCAGAGGAATTGGGTAAATACTTTTCCCTCAGGCTATGGATCATAAGCAGGGCAGTTGGAGCCTTTTCTCCTTATAAAGACAAATCATCTTAGGCATTTGATATATGTAAAGTCAGTTATTGTTTCATATAACTTGTTGCATGTTACTTGGAGTGAAAATGGACTCTTCTAAGTAAAAAAAACAAAACAAAAAATGCTCTGAGAGATGCTATAAAGAGGGATTAGCATAGCAACCTGGTGATTGAATATGTCATGGGAAAACATCTGCATTCACATATTATGGTACAACAATACTTCTATATTTTTTCATTAATCAGTCATCAGACCAAAAAGAAAAACTATGTGTGTCCCATGAAAATTGTTGTAACTACAAATAGTCTTTCTGTAACTTTTTTATCCAATTTTTACTAATTAACCAAAACTATTTAAGTCTGATAGGATTATTTCTTTTGTGTGTGGCAATTATATATATTTTTCTAATCTATTGACTTGATTCATTTGCATTGATTAAATCTGTCCTTGTTGTGGTTGGTTGAGTTTTGATTAATTTGTTTATTAAAATAGCTAGAAAAGTATTTTCTTCATTTGTTTTTTTATCTATTATGATAAATCAGTTTTACATTGCACCTCTATTTGCTTATATTTCACACACTGTGTTTAGGTTCTCCAGGTTAACATCATTTGTTCTTTTATCATCTTCAGGGGTTTATTATTTGTCTGTCTGTATTTTTCCTTGATCAATATTACCAGGTGTTGAAAACCTCTGAAAAGTAGATGTTCCTACTTTTCTTTTGTTGTCATAACTTCTGATAATCATTATGGAAAAGGCATTTACCATTTCCTATAATCCTATTTCTTTCTTTCTTTCTTGCTTTCTACTTCATGTTTTTGTGTTACTGAAATTTTTCTTCCTATTAGAAATATGCTAAAAGATTCATAAATTAAGAACTTTCTTATATGTTTAAATGTTGTACTTGTTATGGATAATGATAAATCATTGACTTGGGTTATATTATTATATTTGTTCATAGAATGATATAATCATAGCTTAACTTTTCAATGAATGGCCCTTATGTGGGATCTGCTCCCCAAATTTGCTTTCTCCTTATAGTTTCCAACACAAAATTAAACAGCAACCATCTTTTCTTACCTCTTCTTTCAATTTCCCTGTGTATTGAATATGATCAGCAAGACTAGTACAAAAGAAATCTCTTCCTCTTTATTATCAACCTTTTTTTTTTTTTAAAAAAAAATAATTCTATGATGCCATTACTGCCTTGTATAATTTCCAATCCCAAAACGGCAGCACATAGAGAAATGATACTTCAATAAAAAATAAGGCATAATCTTTATATTCTATCCTACCTGTATGTATTTTCTAAATAAAAATAGAATTCATAATAAAGGAGATGGATCACTCAGTAAAGTAAAATATTTTGACTCTTTGGAGCTGAATAAAACGTATACACGTATATGGATCACTCCATTTTGTTATATAAAACAAACAATATTGTTCTACTAAAACTTAGTTTCTTTTATATCATTCCAAAAAAAATCATTTTTTCTTTGTTTTTTTTTCTTTTTGTTTTTTTTCTTTTTGTGATTTTGGAGACTCCTGACATATTGATTAAATTTTTCTCCTCTTAATGTTCTTTAAAATATAGAAAGAAAAATGAAATTATTATTAAAGATCAACGAAACCACAATTGTATTTTCAGTAATTATGAATTATTTTAAATTGTACATTAAACAAGTTTGTTAACTTGTTTGACATGGTTCTTATTCAAAAATTATCAGACATTTTGAATATAGTTAAACAACTAAAAGATACTGGGACTTTTATAGTCTTAGATTATATTTTGTGGTTTGGGAGAAATCTTTCCCATTTTTTCTTGAGTATTTTGTTATTGTTGAGTGCTATAATCTTTTAGTATCATTTCACATATCTTCTTTTATTAATGTCTTTTTGTTTTTATTTATTAATAATAGCCTTCCAATTAAGTTGGTATAATTCAGAAGAAAGTTATAGTTTCAGATTTGACTTGAATCTAAAAATCCCAAGCAACTTAAAATAATTATTACTTCTCCAAGATATTTAACAAAAGTGTTATTGGATAAGTAGGAATGAAAGCAGTGAATTAGAAATAAGAATTTTATCTCATAGCTGTTGACTTTTGAGATATATTATATGCATTGATTTGACAAAGTCAACTTTAATGGTATGCTATCTGGATCTCCGATTGTATTTCTTTGTTCTAAAATTCTATTTAGTTTGAAGATCAAAATAGTTTAATTAAAAATAAAAATTGTAGATAAAAAATAATTTCAGTTGTTTGAATACTGATGGTCATCAGGAGTTTAAAAAGATAAATTAAGTAACCATAAAATGTATGTATGAATTTGATTTCTTTTATAAATATTGTATAAATTCAAATACAATCTTTTTTCGTCTATATAACAATGCAACTTTTTGATTTAATTTTCATTGTATTGTATTTTTAGTACATGAAAAATCCAACTCCCAAATTTAGAAGATAATATAAAAGTTTTGAAAAATGGAATAGTTTATTCAATATCAGAATAAAATTAGGGCCAGGAGTATTTTATGTGTAAAATATATTTGTAATTTGTAGTTCTGATTACTTTTAACTTAGAATTAAATAGCTTATACTTTAATTATTTGATTTATTAAAATTTAGTATTTGTTTTTCATAAGTGTATTGTTTCTGTTTTGTAAGTTGAATATGCAAATTAATAATTCATTTTAATAATTTCCTTCTACATTTTTCTGTTTCATTCATTGAAAGAGTTTATTTGTTTATACATGATTTTATCACAATTTATTTTGCTTTATTTGATTGTTTGATGCCTGTTTCATTTAAATGTAATTATTGATCAGATATATTAACAAATGTCAAATGAATTATCTGATAGAATTTGGATTCTCTACCTGGCTATGATATAGACATTGCATTAGCTGTTCAACATGATCATTTTCATCTCTTGATAGTGTTGAGCAATGTCTACTGTTTATATAGGGAAATTTTTTTACTTATTTGATATTGTATTTGAGAAGAAGTTATTAGTACATTTTGAGTAAACAGATGAAGATATATATTAGTATAATTATCATCGCTGGCAAAATAAATTCAAATTTTGGTAAAAACTGCTCATTTAGTACTTCTAACTTTGGAAAAAGAATGAATTTGTAAACTGTGATGTGTTCTATCACCTGATATCTTAACAAAATAGTGTTTTGTCATTGCCATACTGATTGATGAGAAAGAGAATGAATGAATGAATATATAGGCAAGCTGCTCTCCCATAACTATCATATTATATGATAGTTATGGGAGAGTAGCTTGCCTATATATTCATTCATTATTATTAGTAGTAAAAAACATCTATTGTCAACTTGGGTTGGGGCAATTAATATATTTAGAAACGGTTGGAAATTTTATTGTTGTTATTTATGAAGCTTTGCTTAGCTGTGGTACAAAACTGGATGTATAGAGCACCCAGTAAGACTCAAACTCACTAGTAATAGTTCACTAGTTTAGTTTGTTAACCATTACACTACATAAAGTGCCAGTGGGAAATTTATTGTAACCAACAATGGCTGCCTTTTAAAGTGGTCATTTTGTGTCTGGATGTTATTTTTCATGTAAGCATGAAGTTATAGATAATTCATAAAACTGTGGCTTTTAGAAATAAAAGAATGAAAACTATATCTTATTACCAAAATAATTGGTATTTTCAAATGGTCTTCAATTTAATAGTAATTGACAAGTCTTTGATATTTATATGCTGATTGTATAACTTGAATTAGATAAAATAGCACAATTTAGTCTAAATGTTTGAGTTTATTGATATGTCCAAATTTTAATGGTGTTGAATTTAGCATTTGTTAATGTAATTGATACATGCAAGATTTCATTGATTTAAAATCTTAGAAATAAATTCTTATAACCTTAAGCGGTGGTGGTGAAGAAATGTTTTTTTTTTTCTTGAGGGTATTTGCCATGTATTAATCTGTGTTCTGCTTATTGATTGCTTTTTCTTTAAATGTTTATAAAGTTCAGTAAAACATTTTCTGTTGTTTCTTTTTTTTTTTTTTTAAACTTCAAGTCTCCCCAGGACTGTCTCCAGGTTTGTTTGCTTTTTGTCACTTTTTTCTTTATATTTTTCTCTTATATATGAACCACACACATACAAAAAAAATCTGTTTCAGGTTGCCAGCTTTTTGGAACTATCTGCAAAATTTTCATAACTTCTTAAACTGCTTTGTGCTGTATATGTAATTGGATAATTTTAAATTGGAAACTCATATTTAAAGAAGGGGGAAACTAAGGGAAAAATACAACAGATAATCTTTATATTTCTTTAAAAGTAAATTTGTTTTAAAACTAACTTTCTACGTAAGTGATATTCAATGTTGTCTGTGGGTTTTGTGAACATTTTCAAGTCACTAAGCTTCCTGTTTTATACTGTGTTCTGCATTTCCTTCTCCAAGCATGATTATTATTGTAAGACTCTCATCTGTTAATTTTTTCTTTTAAATCTATTTTAAGAAACCACATAATATCTAAGTAGTTATTTCATAACAACTTTGTAATCTGTGTTAATGAGTGTATTACTTGGCCTTCATTTTCATAATATCCAATTGTGGTCTATGAAGAACAAGATGAATTTAACAATTATCAGTTGGAAAAATGCATCACTCTCTCTCTCTCTCTCTTAAGTATGTGCGCGCGTGCGTGCATGTGTGTCTTTTAATCAGTTAATCTGCTAATCTAGTAAGCTTTTTGGTAAATCTGAAATACAGTAGGTTGTTTTAACTGGATAATTTAGATAAAAATGTTCTAAAGATTAAGATACACTTGATATGCTTTTTTAATAGACATTTATTTGCTAGTTTAAATGTTTTTTTTTTTGTTTTTTTTTTTACTTTAAGTGGTTAAATCTTGAATCATTTTAAATGTTAAGAATGAGGATCTTTTAATGTTTAGCTAGATTTATGTAGATTTATTTTTCCCCCCTCTGTTTTAAGAAAACATTGTAAATATGATGCATTCTTCTACTTTCAGTATATAAAGTTCAACTCTGTTCTGAAGTATTGATAATGTTCACCTTAAAAATACATTAAAATCTTTAACACCCTAAACTTTTCATGTTGAAATAAATTGAAATATCAATATTCTAAATCAATAATTTTATCCAGATTAATTTTCTTGTTCATTTCATGGCTATAGTTATATTCTTTGATCCTTTTTAAGTGATAGTTAATGATCTAAATTTTGAAAGCTGTATAAATATAACTGAAAATTGAAAGGTTTGTTGTATGTGATTGTAGTTGTATAAATGCATATAAAACACCTTTCTACAATTATCAGATACACACTGTATACAAAAAACGAATTATCTATATCATGAATGCTTATGAGTGGAGGGGAATTGCGATATTATTAAAAAACCAAAGCAGTAAAGATAAAAGATCAGCAATTTTTAAATTGATTGTTGCAGCTTCCTTTTAAGAAATATTAAAGTATATTTGATCATTAACATTTATACAGAAATAATTAGTGTCATTGTATAAAACAACTTTTTATGAGGATAAATCTCTGGAAACTGTACAAATAATCTAAAATTAATTTTAGATTAAATGTTAGTTTATTTCCAAGTTCTGTGGAGTAGTCATGTGATAAGATTACAAGCCTCGTGATAGAATGTATTGAGAGAGAGAGAGAGAGAGAGAGAGAGAAATGTATGTATGTATGTATGTATGCGTGCATGTATATATATATATATATATATATATATATATATATATATATATATATATATATATAATTTTTTAAAATCTATTTTTTATTTTCATTCTCTCATTATTCCATTCAGCTGGCAACCCGAGTGGATCCATAGTGCTGCATGTTGTAGTGTAGTCACACATTGTTTATTTTGTTATTGTTCATCTTGATGTCAGTATTTCTGATTAAAACAATAATGGTGATGGTATGGTAGAAACTTTATATATATATATATACATTTATGTGATTTTCTTTCTTTTTTTTTTTTTTAAATTTAAAATTTTTTATATATATATATATATATATATATATATATATATATATATATATATATATATATATAAATAAATTATTTTTAAGCATTTGTGCCCATGAACAATTTAGTATTTAATAAAGAAAATGAACCTCCAACTAGCTTTTATTTCCATATTATACAAATACATTGAATAAATTTAAATATTTGATCCCAATCTTATAATTATTCCTACCCTTGTAAAAAGGTTTTAAAATTTAGCATCATGCAGTTATTATATATAGTTTTTTTCATTGTAACTTTTACATAATCTAAACTTTTCTCTATAAATCTGCTAGTGTACTTTCCTTAACATTATTAAATTCATGTATATAATGTGGGTATTTTAATTTCTTTTGCATTATACTGATCCTATATCTAAACTTGTGCATACATACTAATCAATGAATCTCATTTTAAAGTTGTCAAAATCTAATGTTTAATATAAGCTACTAAACAATTAATCTAATCTTATGTTTTGGGTCTATATGTCATATAGTTACCAAATATTACACCTCTTTAAATATCTCCATTCTGTACATTTTTTAATTTAATCCTTCTCTAATTCTAAAATATGCTATATTTATGTAGCAATCAACATTTCCATGAAAGCTTTTCATTAACACACACACATAAATATATATATATATATATATATATATATATATAGCATTGTCTCTTTGAATATAACTTATACTTTTAAATTTCATGAGTATTACTGTATAGTTTCCATACAAGAATGCTTCTTCAAATTATATATAAAATGTAACTGTATTTAGTTTCTGAAGTATTTATAAGTTTTAATTTGCTGAGTAAAATAGCAATGATCATAAAGTTTGATGTCTTTGCATTTCATAGACTTTGATATTTTATAAACCCATTAAATGTGATATCATATACATTATTTTGATTTTAAACTTTCCACTGTTTTCCCATCCTCACTTACATATCCAATCAACCTATTTTATTATGAACAATTATCTTTTAATCATTTTTCTTTTGCACACATTTGGACATTTTATATAATCACATCGTCTGATTTTGGTATCACCTGGCAACTTATTTTTCCATGATTTTGCAAACTGCATTAAAAAAAGATAAAAATCAATTTTTGTTTTACAAATTCTAAAATCCTAACTTGGATTTAAGACATAATTGATTGGTTAAAATAATTTATTAGATATTGTTTCATTGCATATTTAAAATAACTTTTAATAGTACACTAAATGTTGCACATATCTGCATCAATTACTAAAACACGTGTGTGTGTGTGTGTGTGTGTGTGTGTGTCTGAGTGTGAGAGAGATAATGTATAATTTTGTTTAAAATGTAATAATTTGAGTATTTTATGTTTTAAAAAGAAAATTATTGCTCCTGTTGAATAGTGATTCTTGTGGATTGATTTAATTGCTTATGTATCAAAATAGTTTGATCTTATTTTTATAATTAGTATTTAAGAAAAAATATATTTTCTATTTCCTTATGTTTGTTGAAAATTCAAAATCAATGTTTTTAATTTGTGCATCATGTAAGTTATATGTATATGAAAAATGTTGACTGTATAATCTAAAAAAAGTGATGAAAAAAAAAGATATAAATTGTAATGTTTGAAAATAAAGAAATTTATTTAATATTACTGTGGGGTGGAGAACCCCCAATAATTATGCAAACTAAGATAAACTTTATATTTTTGCAAATATAAGCAAAGATTTCTTGTTTATCGGTAAACCTTTCCTTCTATTTAAAAAAAAAACAAAAAACAAACTTACTGGAGTGGGGAGAGAAGAAATCTAATCAGAATGATTAATTTATATTGATTATTGGATGAGAAATAGCCAGTCTTGGCAGGGATGAAATAAGGTAGTTATTGGGGGGGGTATTTTATTTTGATTAAGAAAAATTATCAACAAAGTGAAATGTTAGAGCAGCTTGATGAAAGCAGGGTAAGAAAAAGCTCTCTTAATTTTAGTGTACAATAAAACAGTAAGTATTCACCCTATTATATATATAAAACAGGTTTTATTAAAGATCACAAATTTTGTTTTGATTTATTTTAATCAGTATTTTTCTCCTTTCTTTGCACAAAACTACCAGTGTGTGGTTCAAATTTAATTTGTAACATTTGCTATATCATATATCAAATTTTTATGGTAAAAAATTCTTTCGTGAGTGGGAGGCTGATCAGAATTTCTCTGAATTAAAAAACAAAAATAAAACATCTCAATTATGCAAAGACTTAAGCAAATTAGTTAAAAAAAGAAAGGTGGGAGAACTATTAAAACAAACCTCACTTGTGGTCTTCAATAAAACATGTTAAAAAGAGTGACTGATAACAAAAATACCTTAGGTGTATTTGACCGGGGTGATGGGGAGGTTATATCAGATTTAAAGAAATGGCTTTTCAAAATAGGAGGGAAAATGTATTTGCTCTTAATTTCCTCTAAAAAGATGCTTATTACTCTCCAATTTAGATATATCTCACTTTTTGCTTATTTGTATACTCCCCTCCACCTTCCATATTATTTACTATAGATGAACTTCATTTTTTTTCCTGATATTATTATAATAGTAATACATTTTGAAAAAAGTTATAAAGCATTTATGAATAATACACTGTCTATGAAATGCTTTTTAATGGCCAAGCTTAAACTTTGAAACATCATCTGCTATTTTTGGCCTCATAATACTGTTTATAACTTGTGCTGGTTGAATTTGTTGAATACATGTGTAATTACACACTAAACAGTAGTCTTGATTGTAATATTTTCTGTTATTCTTTGTTTTTAGTAAGAAAAGAAAGAAAAGGATGTTAGTTGCAGTGAAACCATTAAATAATGTTCATTCAGTTTATGTATTTTATTCTTTAAAAAATAAATTTCCAAAGGAGACCCATGGCTACTCTTAGATTGTCTAAGATTTGAAAATATTTTATTTCTTTATGGGTACAACATAGTTTTTATTGTATTTGATTATATCTGATTCATGTAAGGGCCTTTTCTTTTTAAGGTCTCTTAAAATTTATTAATCTTATATTAATAAATGAGGAAAGATGTTCCTTTATAAAACTGAACAAAGTATCTAAAACTTTAAAGGATTTTTTTGTTAGGATTAAAAGAATGTACCTTATATGATGATAACAGTGGAAGATTTCAGAATTTTAACTGGATATATTATTTTTTTTATCTTTTTAGAAAAATTGAGAAAATAGTCATTCATTGTCTCAGCTTGAATTTGTTGATATGAATTTAAAAATGAGCATTCTGTTGTTACAACATTGTAGAGATTACCATTTTTATAAAATATACTTTTGTTTTAAGCTAGGATAAAATGGTCTATGCCTGACATACTCTCCTGGTTTTTGAATATTATTACAGTGCATATAATCAAAATATATAGTTACAAATAACAATTTCTCTGGCATTGCTGGAATTAAAATCACTTTTCATATTAAGAAAAAAATATTTGTAGCTGATATCATTTTATCTGCATTTAAAACATGTTAACTTATATTACCTTACAATTTGTTTTCACTTAGTATTTATAAGTAAATTTTTATTGTTCATTTTTTTAATACACTAATTTTATAGTTTTGTTACTATTTAGCAAAAGATATGTGGTAAACAAAAGTTGAAGTCAAACACTTATACCCATTTACCTTAGGTAGTGTATCACCTTTTCATATGTGTGGATACATATTTTAAATACTCATTTACTATATTTGGCTTTGTTTAGTACAAGTCCAGAAGTCTGGGACATCCAGTGAGAATCACACTCACTACTTGTAATACTAGTATACAATACAAGGCCCCCAATAGTTATTTATTAAGATTAGCTTAATTCTATTGCTCAAGGTCACAATTGTGAGGTACCCAATGAGTATCACATTTAGTGCTCAATAATAAAAATTAGCAAGACTAGCTCATTAACTATTACTCCTCAACAAAGTACTACCTATTCTTGAATGACTTCAAAATAACCTATTTCTTTGAGATAAAATCAAGATACTCTATTTAATTTTTTCATATTTTTTAAATTATTGATTTGCCAGTTTTAATTTTCCCTCCACGTGATCTTCTGATATACATCTCTTTAGTCCTTATCATGAACACTTTTTATTTTTCGTATTTATCATGCTTATGTTGTTGGAAGCCAATGCCCTCTTTAAAATGCTATTATATTTCATCTGTTGCTTCAGATTTCATTGTTTTAGATAATTGTTTAAAAATACAATTTTTCAGCTAAGGAAAAATGTTTGAAAATGGAAAACCTTTTATATGTACATTCTAGTTTTTATGTATCTCATTTCTAATAAATTTGTTACTTACATCTGTGCATTTTAATGTATAGGAAAAAAAAATCTTGTAATTTTCCTAATTACTCATTTAAATTCAATTTGTCATCTTAAAAAAGGAAACTATTTTTGCTGCAGGATCCATATAAGTATTGTTATATATACTCTGATTTGGAGGAACTATTTTATAGAAGAATAATGAAAGGTGGAAAATATTAACCTAAAGAAATCATTGAGCAAAAATGAACTAAGTCCTTAGGTGTGTACATAAGAGGAAATTAACTTGCAGTGTGTAAATATCAAAGGACTCTAGGGAAGAGAGAAGAAAATGCTGATAAATTTGAATTTTTAAAATTAAAAAAAAAACGAAACAATTTTTTTAGGAAAGTGGCTTCTAGGGGTCTGTTCAGGGTCAATGATTTACCTTTGTGCATCTATGATGAAGGAACAGGCCTAAGTAATATTTCCCAGCTACTTTGAGCCAACAATCCAACTACCTTCATTTTTGTTACTGATCCTGTCTTTGAGTTTAATCAAAGACTTTTACCTAATCATGAAATCAATAATAATGAATGAAATGTGAATGATATTGATTAGATTCTAACAATAATACACATACTGATACACTGTATTGTTGTAATCATACTCTCAAAGAGTGTGCTGGATTGCCTCATCAGTGATATTCTTGGGGTCCTTACAAGTTTTGGGTCTTTCAACATCGTACTCATTATCCCAAGCAACCCTACCAAAACTACTATTCTGGCAGGCAATCCTGCCCAAAAGTTTTGCCAAGTACCTACTAATGCTCAGCACACACCAAAAAAAGTCAAAATGCTACTGCTATTGAACTCTTAAGTGGTGGCCAATGAGAAACAATGTATGTCACTTCTTTTCAGTCACGATGAGTTAAAAAGGGCAACAATCACTTGCTCGTTTTTTCCTCTTGGATCTCATAGGAGCACACACACACACACACAGAGCAAGGTTTGGTTAAGATAACAGGTAAGAAATTCCTATGTGCGCAGATTTGGGTGGGAATGTAGATATTCAAATGCACAAAGTAAGTTTTTTTTTTTTTTTTTTTTTTTTTTTTTAAATATCCTACAAGACAGTCATAGAAAGTCACTGATGGTAATAATTCTAAGAGCAGATGTAATATTCTTAGGGGAAATCAAATCTCAATACTGCAAGCTATGGGAAAAGTCATTTCCCTTCTGCGTCCTCTTCATTATTTTTTTTATCATTTGATATTCCCACGTATTTACTCATTTATTTTGTTCTTATATATTGAAAAAGAGAAGAACACATAGGTATATATATGTATTTACCCCACACTTCTACCTTTGATAGGATGTGACACAAGGTCAATTTAAGCTGAGTAACGCTAGTTTGAATTGAGCGTTTTCCTTCTCCTAGACTGGTTGCCTAAACAAGGCCAAAGAAGCCTGTCTGTTCTACTATTTACCCATAGCTAGAGGGAGACCAGTGGGATTCATGCTTTTCCCAAGAGCATTAGTGTGAAGTGAAATGCAAACAGCCTAGTTCACGATTTGAACTTGGGTTGCTGATTCCATTCCCTATAATGGTAACACCATTTGCATAGGTGTATGTATTGGGACAAGTCTCTGTGTGTGTGTGTATATATATATATATATATATATATATATATATATATATATATATATAGAGAAATGGTAGATTTGGTAAATCTGACAAGATGAGAAAAAATAAGTGGTAAAGGAGATAAATCAAAATACTGGCAATGGATTAAAAAATGATGTTTTGTCTTTTTTCAAAAAGACGAAATATCATTTTTGAATACATTGTCAGTGTTTTGGTTTATCCACTTTTCCACTTATTTTTTCTCATATATAAAAGACACAAAGATACAGCCTTTGTGAATGGATGTTATAGATAATTATGCACACCTGAAACCTGATTGAATATATACAGGACTAGACATGATTGTATAATTTCATACTACAATATTTACACCTCAGCTGTGTGTTTTGTATATCAGAAGTACAATTAAAGGCCAACACAAGTTCATACATCATTGTGTATAAAAGTTCTGTATTTTCCTTTCATGAATTACTTACCAATTTTTCCCTGGTTGTCCAAATAAATTTGCTCTATGTTTCTGATCAGTGAGACAAGCACTTTGCATTGATGATCACTTACAACTGAAGCATTGTTTTTGTGTTGCCTACAGACATTGATCATCAAGCACTGATAGAGAATAATGACTCCATGTTGGAAATCTTTTTAAATGGGAGAACACAAGAGAAGTAAAACAGAAAGAAAAATATAAGTTAAGAATCTTTTGTCATCAGGAGTGATTAAAATGAGGAAAACTCAGAGTGGATGCTACTATAAAAAGACTTTTAAAAAAGACTTATCCTGGTTTGGTTGTGGGGATGCTACTTAGTGTGTCTTGGGCAGGAATAGTATGGCAGAGCCCATCCCTCTCCAGATGTATAATTGGTTTAAATTCAGTTTTCCTTTTCCTAGAGCAGTTGCCATATCAAGAGTAAAAAGCCTAGTCTACCTTACTATTTATCCATAGCTGAAAGGAGAATAGTCAGATTCATACCTTTTCTAAGGTTATTAGCACCATGTGATATGTAAACAGTCTTGTTTAGGATTTGAACTTTGGTAACAAAGTTTACTTCCTGTGTCGGTAATCTGTGAGCATCTCTATAATCTTTGAGTTTGTATTTTTATGACAAAATTATTTGTCTATACACCTAGTGGTTGTATTTGTGTATACACATAGGTACATCAATAAGTCTATCAGCTTAATGATAAAATTAATTCATTTTACATAACAAGTATCTAATTTTTTATTTGCCTATATCAACAACATCATCAATATCAAATCATGCTGATAGCATTGAGTTTCCTGACTCTCTCACCATCTCTTTCTATCATCCATAGCTCTTTGCAGGTCTTTATTGCATCTAGTGTCCACATAAAGTTGATGTAAGTCCTTGCTGGTCAGCCAACATTGATGTGGCCATATGTAGGAGACCATAAGAGAATATCACTTATGAGTTAGTCTTTACTTCTCCAGCAGTGCCTAACATTTTATTCATTTAATTGGAGGGTTTGATGTCAACATATGCATAGTGAAGGCATATGTTGACATAGCTTTCAGTCAATAAGATATTTCTGTCAAGGTATATGAACTGGTCTGCTAACTTCAGATGCTTGCCACTTAAAGTAGAGATGGCTCTTTGTTTAAAACATATGGACTCTGTTTTATTTCCATTCACCTAGAGATCAATGCTTCCTGCTGCTTGCTGTAGGGATTCAGCTTGGGAAGGTGTATTTTCAAGAAGTGCTAGATCATCTGCATAGTCTGCATCTATCATTGTTTTTGCAGGATATTGTCTGCTTCTCGTCTATTTTAATGTAAAACCATTTCCTTTTTATCAGATCAATTGATGTTCATAGTATGTAATCTAGGCAGATTATGAACATATATAGTGCTAATGTATCTCCTTACAAGACTCCAGTGACAATGTCGAAGAAGGCAGTGTCACCATTGGATGAGCAAACAATTGCTTTCAAGTTTTTATAAAGCATGATTATAGCAATAACAGTTTCTTTGGGGAGATTTCCTCTGTGTATGGAATCAAATCTACAAACAATAGTGTTACCGTGAGATTTTTTGCATGTACTCCTTTGATTTGATGGATAGTCAGAATCTGGGAAGTTGTGGATCAATTTCTCTGAAAGCCACTTAGATTTTTCCTAAGAAGTTTCTCAAGTTCAGGTCAGATATTAAAAAGTAGAGCATATAAACCTTAGCAGCTATAGCAGTAAGAGTTAGGCCTATGTACTTCTTAGTCATTCTAAGGTCTCTTTTCTTGGGGAAGTGGGGGATGGATTCTTTTCTCCATTTCTCTATTGTGTTTTGTTTTTATACAGCATTGTATAATCAGAGAAGTATGTTGTCAAATTTTCTTGTCTTCAATACTTCAGGAGGCATTTTGTCAATGCTTGTAGCTTTTCTTTTTTTCAATACTGCATCAAATTCTTCATAAACTATCCAAGTTTGATGTCTAGTTGCTTATTAATAATTTTTTTGCTTGGTTTATTGGGATTTTTGGAAGGTTTCAAAGGAGATTATTGAAATGCTCATCCCACTTCTGTATTCTTTCTCGTGGCTTGTAGCTTTTAGTTTTGCTCTCAAGGTACTTTTCCTTCTGTTTACTTCATTTGCTGTTTGCCATGCTAATCATAATTATCTATCTTCTACTGAATTTCCGATGTTATTGATTTGGTTTTGAATGTATTTAAGTTGTTCTTTTTGGTATGTATTAGTTCTCTCAGGACTTTCTTAAGTTTCTATGCATTGGCATTTATTGGTTTCTTTTATTTAGTAAAGATGCTTTTTTGATGTTATCTTATTTTTCCCTAACTGCTACTGATTCCCAGGTAACTCTACATTTTGTTCTTGGTTTGGTTGGTATGCACTTGGCTGCTGCTTCTGGATGGATTGTAACAAAATTTTCATAGTCATCATTTGGGGTATGTCTTTCAGCTGTCTCCTAAAGAGTATCAAATTTGTTTCTTAGAGTGACCATATATTGATTACATATCACTATTGGTAATTGAGTACCAATCATATTGTGAAGCTTAAACTGTTTGTTCCTTATTTCTGTGTAGACTTTGCAACTCTTTGTTGAAATGATTCTGTGATTGGAAGATGCTCTTTCAAAAAGTGTAGTATGCGTCACAGTTCAAAGGACTATTTATCCATTTGTTTATAAATTTATCATCTAGCTGCGCTTGAGTTATTTGGGTAGGTGTAAGTCCATAGTTTACCCTCTCTTTTTTTGGAATTTAGGCATGTAAACCAGTTTTTGAGAAAAAGCCCTGCTAGATATTCCTCATTTCTATTTAGTGAGTTGTGTAAGGAGAATTTATCATTTCTGTCTTTGCTTATTTGAGCATTTGTTGTTTGGGAATGTGTTAGACAAGGGAAGACAGCTCATTACAGAAGGTGGTGATGTCCATTTCATCACTGGCATTGGTGTGACTGTAGCAAGAGATGATTGTTGAACAAAGGTTTCTATTAAATGTAGTACATATCATTCTCAATTGGGTTTTCTCTATACTATTTAATGATTTTAAGGCACAAGGACTGAGAAGCATTCTTACACCTCCACTGGCAGCATTGACAGTTTTTCCATGCAGATAATAGCACAAATTTCCATCTATTACTTGGGATCATGGTATTTTAGTTGTAGTTTGCTATGGTAATATCTAGGTTCCTGTATCCATATGATGTCTATATTCTGATTGGCTGCTGACGTTGTTAGCCCAGGTAGCTGATTTGTGTTTAATGTTCTAATGTTATAAATTGCTATGTTGACAATACTTTTGCATCTATGTAAGTTTGGTTTGAGTTCTATATCTGATTTTTTGAACACTGAGGCCAAAGCTCCAATCTCAGTAGAATGTACCCATTGTTTACTTGCATGATGAGTGGTGCAGTTTGGATGTATGGTTTGAATTAGTTAAGGTAATCTTTTGTTGTTTTCTTTTTCCAATCAATAAACACCACCTTTATAGATGAATAGCAGTAGTTTCTGGAGTGAACTATTTGATCCTTGGCATTGACCTATGAGGTTCCTCCACCTAGCATCTGGTGAAGTGAGCCATTGACCTGCCTTTGGATTAATCTAGTTTACCTCACATCCACCATGCTACATCATATGGTTTCCATTGCTATATGCTTTTGTGTCTTATATAATACTCTCCTACCTCAGAGACGGTTGTTTAGTGACAAGTAGGATATTTGAAGGATTATGGAGGCAGTATGTTTGAATATTGAAGAAAACAGACTAAATTTAAACATATTCTTTGTTGATAGACTACTGATTGGAGAAACGTAGAGAATTGGGGCGAAAATTTTGATGCTGTCAAAATTTTTACCAGCAATGGATTTATCTCCACCTATTTAAAAGAAAAAAATTATATGTAGATCTGTATAAAAAAAGATTATAAATGTGATCCTTTTTCTACAAGGTGTAGAGAATTGGTAGCTTACATGCAATGATATTGATTAAATACTTGAAATTTTATTCCGTTATAATATATGCCCAAAGTCTGGTTGATCCAGCCGATAAGATATATATGTAAATTTTGGAATTTATGTGGAATAGCCTGTAAAAGAAATTTAAATTAATGTTTGGCACTTTAAAAGATGTACTAGATTCTTACTATTGTATAATGAATATCTCAAGGAAAGTTCACAAGACATAGATGAATTAAAGAGGTGATGATGAGATATGATTGTCTATGTCAAGAAGGAACAGTTAGATATAATGTTACAAAAAAATTCCACTCATTTTTATTGCTGGTTTTACAACTTTTTGGAGCAGTCTCATAAATAGGAAAGTGTGAAGGAGTATTTTGTTCAGCTAATAAATGAAAGCTTCATTCTTTCATTAATTGTAACTCCCATATTGGTTTTACTTAACCTTGAAATAAAGTTGTGACTTGTTGCTCCCTTGGTAACTGTCTGCCCCTTGTCTGGTGTCTGACTGCCACTCCCCCCTACAATTAGAGTTTCTAGTATTGACTTTTGCTGTTGGTCTCCTAGCTGCTCATCAAGGTTGTTAGCAGTAGAAGTTGGCCACTATGTGCCATTTTGAATTTGTTACATGCTGAAATAAAGAGTTGAGAAATTGCTTCTTTTAAAAATTCCTCTTAATTGTTTTATAGCATTACATCTTCTATTTTATGAGTTTAGATAATGTAGGGATGTCAGTTTAGGATTGGTAAAAACTTTGACTGTGAGTTAAACATTACAATCAGTTCTTCACATTTATGATCAATTTTTTTTATGTTGGTTTGGAGTTTTTAAATACCAGGTGTGACAAATTAATTCCTATAATGACCAAAGCATGTTGCTCGGGTGATGCATCGCAGAAATGCTTGTACTATCAAATGTCCAGATATGTTCCAATTTCCACTTTCTAGAGATGCACTCCAGTAAAGGAAGTTCATGTTATATTGTCATCAGAAAGAAGTGAAAGAAGTTTTGAGTGAAGAGAAGTAAAAATGCTAGTGAAACATTAGCACTTTAAAATGGCTTATGGTAAATATACTTTAAAGAAACTGAGTGTTGTTTGAGTGGTACAGGTAGTTCAAGAAAAGGTAAGATATGCACCTTGATGCAAGAAGGGGGCAGCCAAAAACACAAGGAATTGATGTAAATGTGGACAGAGTTTGAACTTTGGTGCTATCAGATCAAAAATTAAGTGTGTGACTGATAGCAGAAGAACTGAATATGCATAGGGAAACAGTGAGGCAGATTTTAACAGAAGATTTAGGAATGAAAATATTTCCTCACAGATTGTGCCATCCATTTCATATTTCATCTGATCTTTTGAATAATGCGAAGATGTTTGATAAGGTCTTTACTGGTGATTAAACATGGTGTTTTCAATATGACCTGGAAACAACATGCCACAGCATGTAGAGGAAAACAAAAATATCACCTTGGTCAAAAAAAGCACATGTCCAGATCATAGTTAAAGACCATGCTTTGATTATTGAGGATAGTTAACCTCAAATTCTTAGTACAAGGAAAAACAGATAACATGTTTATTTGAAAGAGTTATTAGAACTTGTTCAGAGGAAAAGATCTGAATTCTGGCCTAATAAGTGGATTCACTACCATGACAATGTTCCTGTGCATGATGCATTTGCAAGTTTCTGGCTATGAAAATCATTATAAAAATGGACCATCCAGCTTATTCACCAGACTTAGCTCCTTGTGGATTTTGGCTATTTACGAAATTGTATAATGTCTTTAAAGAACAAAGATTTACATATATCCCTGATACCCAGCTACATGCAACTACTGTACAGAAAGGTATTCCAGGAAGAGTCCTAAGAATGTTTCCCCCCAATAGCACCATTGTCTTAAAAAGTGTATAGCTTAACAAAGGGAGTTCTTTGAAGGTGACAGTAGTCAATAGTGATCAAGTAAGTAAATTCTGCTTCCACAGGGCCATTTTGGGAATTAAATTGTCACACCTTGTATCATCATCATCCTGTCGCACCGCCAGCATGGATCTCCCTGACCCTCTCTCACCATCCAGTTCTATCATCCATTGCTCCCAGAAGGTTTTCAAGGCTACATCCTGTATTGGCACAGAGCTGTTGTATATAGGTTCTAGCTGGTTGTCCTGCCTTTGCTCGTCCATGTGAAGGGGTCCACTGGAATATGTTGCTTATGAGTTTGTTCCCACTTCTCCAGCAGTGTCCTGCATGTCTGGTTTGTCTAACTTGGATAGTTTTCATGGTGTTTGGTTGGTGGCCATACAGCTGCTGTTTTGTTGGGTGCTGCCTCCAGGACTTGTTCAATATTGCTAGTAGTATTCTTGTGTAATTGCTGTCTAGCCTTTTTTCCATATGTTTAGATAGCATCCATGTAGCAGTATCGAGATGACGGCTGCCTGGAATAAAAACTGCATTTTATTTTATCGGTTAAGTACACCTTGTATAGTATATGAAATATGTGAATCCCACACAAATTTCTATAAGACAAAGATTAGAATCAGCTAAATTCAAAGCTTTATATCTCTAAATTATTTATTGTACTGTTAAAATATTTCTTGAGGTTTAACATTAGGTTTTGTATTGTTTTATTTTAAAGACAACAATCTTGTATTTCAACTTCCCTTATAAACAGACTTGGTCTTTGAATGATGTTTTTACAGTCATGTGAATTTTTATATAATGTTTAACTAATCCTCTATGAAAAGTAATACGGTTTACACTGAAAGTACTCTTCATTTTTACTTCATCACTTAAAAATAAAATAGTTTCCTAAGTATTTTTTATTTACTTTTGTTACTGAAAAAATTGTTTTGTAGTAATTTTAGGATTAACTATTATTTGCATTATGTCATTCCCATTTACAAAATCAAGTTTTCATATTAAATTTCTAATTTTCTACTTGCTATGCTTAATTAATTGTTATTTTTTATGTTTAAGATTATTCTTCATTAATTTGAATATGCTAGAAGAGAAATGGTTTAAGCAAAATGAACAAATTAGCCACTTGATAGGAGGAGATTGAACCCAAAACTAGGTTTTTGCTTCTTGGCTCACTGCCTATTCAATATTCTTTTGAATAGACCATTAATTAATTATAATAAATGAATTTATAAAGCAATATTTTGATAATAAATAAGGTACCTGTTTTTTTGTTTTTTAATTGAATTTTTTTAAAACAAGGTTATCTTTAAAAAAGAGTGACAAAATTTCATTGAAAATGTTTTGATTTGTTTAATTTCTCAGCTGATAAATTTTTTTTAGTGAATTGCTATCAATAGTTGATTCTGGAACCACTGGGAGTTTGTGGACATTTCGAGTAGGAAGAAGTTTATATTGAAAGTTTTATCAATTGTATCTCTATTGAAATAGAAGAATTAACTAACATGCAGATGTTGGTTTGATGAACAAATTTCTGAGTGTGCTGAGAACAAGTGTTATTGATTTTTGCCAACATTTACATGCCATTAGTGGCCCCTGGGTTTAGTTTGGTATGGTTAGGGTTGTAGATTTCAATTTAATGCCAAAAATAAAAGCCCAGTCTGCTGGGGTTGTAGAATATGTGAACTGTATCTTTGAGGAGAGGGTGAGACCCTTCCAAGTGTCCTGGATATGACACTAAGCCATCTGATGGTAAGGCTCTAGTCCTGGAATTTTATGGAATGTGGAGTATCCCTTCATTACTATTACTCCAAGGTCCACTCTTCACTGTAAGCAAACAGCTGATAATATTGACCAGAATTATTAGTGTTAGATAGCAATAATTGAAACCATCACTTACAAATCATATATGTATATCCATTTAAATGTGTGCAAACAAATGACTGATGTTAAAGTGTTTCTGCTATATAGTAATACTTTAAACCATTTAACTTTGGAAACAGTAAATAGAATTATTTGTATTTGATAGAAATATTTAAAATCATTTAACTGTGTGCAAAAAAAAGAGAATAAAAGAGCTCAGGGTTATTCAAAAATGTTGTCTACCAAATGTTTTTAAATTATATATATTTAATAAATATATATATATATAAACCGGATTTGACATCTAATAACTTACAATGATATGCCATAAAACCTAGCCAAATGAAACCATTTAACTCTGTGTAAATAAAACTATTAATTTTTGATAGCAATACTTGAAACCATTGAACTATGTGCAAACAAATGAACTCTGGCTTGTTTAAAAATATTACCAATAAACTATTTGTCTACAAAGCATATATAATATATGTATAAACAGGATTTGCTATTCACTAACCTACAATGGTTAATATGCCATGAAACCAAACCAACCAAAGATAAACTAGTTAAATTGTCAAGCCATTTTTATATGTGTACTTATACATCAAATAAATTGTTGGGTAGAAAGTAGTTATTATTTCATTGTAGTTTGCATTCTTGTGTATGCTATGTGTGATCTGTTATGAGGCTGAGCACTGTTAAGTTGCCATAAAAGATCTTGACTGCTTACTAATACACTGAAAAGCATGCACCAAATTGAGTTGAATATCCTTTTTTTTTCATTTATTTTTAAAAATATATTTTGTTTGTTTTCCATTGATCTACTCTATTACTTTTGCATATAAAATTGCTTATACTATAATACGAAATTATATTTAAAAAATCATGAAAGATTTTGATAACAACATACACACAAAAAAAAATGGGTGGTCAGGATAAAGAAACTGGTGAATGTTTATGCTATCTATCAAAAAAATATTGTGTATACAGGTAAGCAATCCAATCAAAGATTTGATTCTCAGGGATGTAGGTAATACCAACCAATCTTGCAAAGGTATATACAAAGTTTACCCAGTTTTAACTTTTATTTAAAAAAAATATCATTTAGATTTTTCCATTTCAGTTTCAATTCTACATTGGAATCTCTAAGGCAAATATTAAGATTAGTATGTATATTTAGTTCAAAGAAATGTGCCATTTTAGTTTTAAATTTATATGAAGATTGCTCATTCTGAACATGTATTCAAAGGATCAATATTTAAATCAACCAATTTGGTGTTTTACATTGTTCACTATCATAAATTCATTCTCTGTATGAAGTTATGATAGTTTTATTTGTTCTTTCAGAATTAGAACAAAAATAAAATTTAACCAACAGATGAAGAATAAGCCATGTCAAGGAAAAGGATTGAATTAGTGTTTTTAATGGGTTTATAATTTATCAGTGTAAAGATATTTAATGTTCTCAATTCAGTAAAGCAAATTGACCATCAGATTTGTAAAGGTAGTCAAGTCATTTTGTAAAAACATTTTTATAATGCAAGAAACTTTTTTTTTTCAAATTAATAAAGAAAATGCATATTTCATATTTTTGTTATTAACTATTTAAGATTTATTTATGAATTTATCCTTTTGCTTATAGTTGTAAGAATAATTATTTAAAAAAAAAAAAAGAAAGATGTTTATAATTAAGAAAATCACTTTTGTTTTTATGCATCATCAACATTTGATAAATTATACAAATGAACAAAATATAAAGTTCTGATGATTGAACTGATCATTTAATTATGGTTCAAAGTATCAAGCTCTATATTTTACTTAGTTATATTTAAAATAAAATAGTTGAGTTTAACCTTTTGACCTATAAGCCCAACACTTCTGGATGAGTATTATTTGATATTTCAGGCTCATGGAGATCCCATCAGATATTACTTATGGAAAAACTTAATTCGTAACTTTGAGATAGCCTTAAACAAAGCTATTTGCACTCTGGGGTGAAGTCTTAATGTACTTTCTATTTTATTCATTTATTGAAAATGTTGTGTATCTGACTGTCAAAGAATCCAGAGGCTTAAGAATGCAACAATTTAAGTTAGATGTGTGTATTCCAGTTTCAGGTTCCTCTAATAACTGAGTTATTAGCTTCTGTATATTTGATGTATAATTAATTGATAAAGATGGACTGATATTGTGCATCATTGATCACATACCTCTGAAATAGTAAGAAGATCTTATTAATAAAAAAAAATTAGCATCTACTAATTGCTCTATATAGTTTTAAATATTTGAAAATAACTTGTATGTGCTTCTTCATGATTATTTTGATGATGATCATGCCAGTTTTTCCATTGATGTGACTAAAAGTGTTTTTGATACTAAATCTTTTTCAGTGATTGTAAAGTTGTTTGCTTAATAATTTTAATTGCAAAATTGTTTAATTAATTCATTTGTTTTTTTTTTTCTTTTCCCCCCTTTTACAGCTGGTAAGATATGATGATCTTTTTTCATCGCTTATCTTTAACTCCCTTCTTCTTCTTTTTTTTTTTTTTCTCTCTCTCTCTTCTTGTGAGTGGCAATGAAGATGTCTTGTACCACAGCTTTCTTTACCCTAATCCCACTTCCTGCTACACATTGATTTAACTCTAACCCTTTGACCACCAAGCATGGAAAAAGCCCCTAATATCAGACAAGCTGATTGACTGACATGCCATCTGTATGGGACATTAATAAGTATGTTCACTTGGTGACACAACACCTTTCAAAAACAACTTACAAAGCACATGTCAGATGACTGATGTGATACCTTTAAATGTCACTATTTTAATAATGACTGATATCCTATTGCTAAGTATGACCATGCACTTGTAAAAAAATTGATACCCATTGACAAAATAACTAGTTAATCAATTTTTATAAAGTTTGCATCTTTAAAAGAAAAATTGGAGAAAATCTAATTTTTTTCTTTTTACATTATATACAAATGAAAGTATTGGGTTTGTAAATTTTGTGTTTACATTTGTCAAAAAAATATATGTAGGTTGTTTTAAAGTTTGATGTCATTTTGTAATCTAACAACTTGACCATTTGTTTAAATAATCTCAAATTTTAACATCATGTTTAGAAATGACTCTAAATTCTGTTTAATGTTTAAATGCTTTTTCTTTTCCAATGAATGACATTTCTATGCCTGAAAAACAAAACATTAAACATATTTTGAGTTGTTTCTGCCCATGCTGTTTAAATTTGAGATCAATTTTACGAGAATTGCTTAAGTTATTAGATTATGAAATGAAAATGATATCAATTTTTCTGAAAGACCGTGTGTGTGTGTATATATATATATATATATATATATATATATATATATATATATATATATATAGTACTGAATACATTTGTATTCTAAAAATTTACAAAAAATATCAATTAATCAATAGAATAAATTTTTCACATCTTTTTCTACAATTCTTTTAGAGATATCTATTTGATGATAATTGATTAACAAATTCTTTGTGAATTGGTTATTTTTTTTTATCAATAGTGTTAATTTTTCAACAAGTGGTCAATGCTAACTCTCAATCTTCAAAGACCATAAATAAGAAACATCATGAATGACTGGCAAAGTATCCCTATTGGTCACTAATAGTAAGTTCAGTCATTGAATTGCACTGTACCTTTAATTACCTGGATGAAACTACAAATTTAGTTGTCAGTAATGATACTATATCTTTGTAGATCAGTATGACAAAATAAATTGTGGACTGTATGTACAAAGAGTATGAGCATAAAGTTGCTGTTTATGATTTACTTGATTTTTATTTCTACAAAGGCTTAGTGGTTAAAATGCTGTACTGCAACATTTTAGTGAGTAATTTTGAACTCCAGTTGCTCTATTACATTCAATTTTGAACCAGTACTCCTTGGAAAGGCATGAACTCCCTTATACCACCAGCTATGGGTTAAATAGTACCACTACTGTTCTTCTACAAGGCTGGATTTTTCATTTAATAACTCACGAAGGTTGATATGCCATTAAAAAAGAAACCAAACCAAAAGCCTTTTAAGCACTTTACATAATATACTACATGATCCATGAAAAACTGAAAGACAGGTACTATGTAGACAGTTATAACTTTCTACTTTAAAAAAAAAATACTAGATTGTTTTTTTAAAAATTAGTTTTGATGCAAAAGACAAAGCTGACTTTCCTGCCTTTCATTTTTAAAATTTTTGCTTATCAAAGTAATGTGACCTTTTTGATTTTGTTACTAACATCCAAATTAACAATAGACTAATTGCATGTGTAACAATAACAGAGACTGACTATATAAAACTGTTACTGAAAATCACTAATTGCACTTCATTATAACTGACTGTACTTTAAAAACTATTAATTCAAATTAGAAACAGAAACTGACTGATAATCTACTAAACTGGAGCCTTCCACCTAAACACATTGTGCAATTCACCTTAGAAATGTGCAACCTTGTGTCCACAACTCTCCATGTATTTGTGTACCCTTTGCATCATTTTTCCTGCTAACTTCATTCTTAACTTTTCCTTTTTTTTAAAATATAAAATATAAATCAAACAAAAAATAAAAACAAAAAAATGAACCAGCTTGAAATTTAAAGCATGTTTAATTTTTTATTTTTTTTCTCAAAAAGAATTTAAAATATTTTTTCTTTTGTAAATATATTGTCATCCAAATATATTATTATTTTTAAGTTAACAAAAGGAACTACTTGCACCTGTTTGAACTCATATATTC
>CAUZXS010000797.1:45000-82500 GCA_963585895.1 Sepioteuthis lessoniana | reverse complement strand
CAAAATAGTTCAATTTAGCATAAGTCAACTAAGTTAAATGGTTTCAAGTATAGCTATGTATCACTAACAATTGAATTAAACATTGGTCATTTGTTTACACAGTAAAAAGATCAAACAGTTCTATTTTAAACAATTCAATTTAGAATAAGTCATTTGCTTGCACTCAGTTTAAATGTCAAACATTTCTATTTGACCCCTACATAGGACCCTGTGAGGTTCTACCACTTTGGGTCAGAGTGGACCTGGGAGCAAAGACAATGAAGGGGTACTCAGTATTCCCTAAAGCTCCACCATAATTGGAGCCTCACCATCTGATTATTTAATGTCATATCAGGACATTAGTTGGGGATGAGGGTCTTACCACTCTGCAGAGATGCAGTTGGTGTATTCTAAAGCCTCAGCCAACAGGTCAGTCCAATATTAGAAAATGAAAGTTAAAATTATATTTTTTCAATTACAGATTTGACCATGATAAATATTGCAGTAAATATTCTTAAAAACTTTTTCTATAATGGTAAAGATATTTAGAAATATTTTTTGATTCAGCTGCAGCATTCTTTCCAAAGTTATCAACCTTTGTAAAGTTGACGAATCACTCAGACGTTGGTTTGTCACACTAAAAAAAACTCCAAGGATGACAATTTCTCTGTTTACAAAAGTTGATATACCGAAAATTGTGATATACATGTCAATGTGACATAAGTCAACCTCAAGATTTTTAGACCTCGATCTGTTGTATAGGTCGACCCAAATGCAAACCTACCATAGGCTACTTGTAGAATATATGACAAATGCAAAATCTTACACAGAGCTTATATTAATATGAATTCACAATCTATTGCACTATCATGAAATTGCACAGATAAACAACATTATAGTTGTCTGACTGGCCATCTGGGTGTTGTGATGTTCCAGTCAGTGTTTAGTCAGTGCATCAGCTGTTGGAAATGGCATGTAATATATTTGTATTATAGTTTCATTTTTTATATCAATCAGTTTGGTTTCATTTAGTTCGGTTCTTACGGCATATCAACCATTGTAGGTTATTTAATGATAAATCCAGTCTATACATATATTAAATATATATGGTTTGTAAACATAAGTCAACAAAGTTCCAAGTATTGCTATGTATCACTGACAATTCAATTAAACATCACTCATTTGTTAACACACAGTTAAACGATCAAACAGTTCTATTTCAGGCAATTTAATTTAGCTTAAGTCATTTGTTTGTATAAAATTTAAGTGTCAAATAGTTCTATTTGATCCATAGATAAGACTATCAGCTGCTACTACTCCAAGCCAAAGTGATCCTGAGAGTGATCACAATGAAGGAGTATTCTACATTCCCCAAAGCTCCAGCATTACTGGAGCCTCACTATTAGATTGATTAGTGTCATGCCAGGATATTCGCTGGGGAGATGTGGTCGGCATAGTCTACAGCCTCATCCAACTTGGTTATATTAATCTGGGTTAACTCGTTGAATATATTCTTTAAAAATATGTTTAAGTTGGAAATATTTGTGGCAGTCTGTTGATAAGTGGTGTATATAGATTGTTAGGAGTATTGTTCCATTGGCTGACCATTCTGTGGTAAGAGGTTGGATTCTAACCCTATCGTATAAGTTGAACCCGAGTTTTGTAAAGATTTTTTTCAGGCTTAAAAAGTAAACTTGTACACCACAATTTACAGTATATAAGAGTGCCATTTTGCATGTTTTAACATTTTATGATGATACTGACTCCTTTAACCTATTTACCCAACCCCTCAACTCAGGCAGGATATGACACAAGGTCAATTTTTAAGCAGAGTTTAAGTCAGCCATCAAATTCAAACACACTCCATGGTGGACCGTTCTGATACAGTAGTGGCCACTGCAAATCAGGCATTTGAAAACTTTGGTATGAAAGTGTCTCAGCAGACACTGTTACATCATTTATGGGAAGCAGGGCAAATGCACATCTTTCGTTCAACGTCTCATCAACAAGCAGCAGCAAAAAGCAAAACTAGCCTTTGCAAATAAGCAGGTTGTCTAGACTGATGAAAAGTGAGCAACAGTGTGTTCTTGAGCAGTGAAAATAAGTTTAATTTGATTGGCTCTGAAAGCAAGCAATATATCAGACAACTTCCCAAATGTGTGAAGGAGGAGGAAAAAAAAAAAAAAATCAGTTAAATTTGGTGATGGTAGTATATTGGTGTGGATTGGTTTCTTTGTTTAATGGCATATCAACCTTTGCAGGTTATTTAATGCTAAATCCATCCTTGTAGAAGAGCATTAGTAGTACTATTTAACCCATAGCTGTGAGGATAAAGAGGTTCATACCCTAGAGTATTAGTCCAAAATTGAATGTAACAATATGACTAGAGTTCAAGCTTGCTTATTACAATGTTGCAGTCAAGTATGCCACAGAGGACATTCTCATTTGGTTCCATGGCAAAGTAAATTCCACAGTACATAAGTATATTATTAAACGGCATTTTGTTCCTTTTCTGACCGTATCAATCAATGTGTCAGTGATATCTATAACAGGATTCAGAAATCTGAAATTCCAAGTCCAACATCAAAAAATGTTTATAAAATAAATAAAAAGGGGGCGGTAGCAACAATCTGCTTTCAGATCTGCACAGAGCAACCTCACTCTAATATCAGATGCCAAAAGTTACACTGCTCACGGTTAAAAAAGCAATGGCTTTTATGGAGAAGATAGGAACTTTTGATTGGTCAGTGACCAAGTACTGCCACTCTTATGCAAATGACACCTCGATTACTAGTATACATATCATTGGAGTGAGGGTCACAGACACCTACTCCTTAGTCATGGTTGTTTCTCACAACAGTCTGGTTCTCCACTATACTGACAGCATCTACTGTCCAATTTTTATGCAATACTCTTAGTCATAATGCAAAAATGGTAGAACAATTCTTTAAAGCTAAAAACATTGAAGTTATAACATCAGCAATTAAAACAAGAAAACTGACCACATTGACTGATCTATTGTAGAATATGCAGAAGAAATGGGACACAATCCAGCTGTGAACAATATGACAAATTAGCAAAGTTGTGTGGTCATATTGAATACATCTGATTAATGTTCCATCATCAAGTTATACTGACAGCACAAAGTTCCTCGACTCTCTCCATTCATCTCTACCATCCATTGCTCCTGGCAGGTCCTCCAAACAGAGCTGATCAGCCAATATTGACATGTCCAAGTGTAAGGATCCATAGAAAAACACTGCTTAGGAGTTCATCCTTGCATCTTCAGCAGTGCCCTGCATGTTTTGTTCATCTTACTGGGATGGTTTTTGAGATGGGAGGTAAGTGGCTGTATAGCTGCTGTTTTTTTTTTGGGGGGGGGGTGCTTCCAAGATTTGTTCAAAACAGCACACAGCATTCTTTTGTAGTTCTCATCTAGCTTTTTCTCTACGCATTTTGTTAGCATCCACACAGTAGTGTTAACACAGCTACAGTTAGGAAGAAATCCCATTTTATTTCATCAGATGTCCATATGATCGATAACCTGTTGATAGCAGTCCATGCTGTCACTAGGTGTATGTTGACATTACTTTTAGTAGATGAGATACTGCTGCCAAGGTATGTGAACTTGTCTAATAATCTTACAGGATTGCCACTTTAAGTGGAGATGCTACTTCTTTGTTTAAAACTCATTTGCATTCATCTGAAGGCCAATGCCTCCAGCTGTTTGCTCCAGGTTATGTAGTAAGGATTTCAGCTTGGGCATGTGTATTTGC
Source organism: Sepioteuthis lessoniana (assembly GCA_963585895.1). Taxonomy (NCBI): domain Eukaryota; kingdom Metazoa; phylum Mollusca; class Cephalopoda; order Myopsida; family Loliginidae; genus Sepioteuthis; species Sepioteuthis lessoniana. The sequence goes on along the minus strand of CAUZXS010000797.1, from coordinate 78,745 downwards.
AAGAAGCACTAAATCATCCATGTAATCAGCATCTATTACAGTTTCTGCAGGATATCATCTGTTTCTTGCTTTTTTTTTTTTTTTAGTGTAAAGCCATTTTCTTTTATTAGATCTAATAATGTTCAAAGTAGTCTAGGCAGAGTATAAATAAACATTATGCTAATGTATGTCCTTGCTAAACTCTCGCAACAATGTCAAAGAGGTTAGGGTTACCATCAGGGGAGCAACTATTACTTCATATTGATATTATATCAGTGATGTTATTAATTTAACCAATATGTATATCTATAATTTTGAATGTTACACATTTTTTTAAATAAATACACGGTGATCCAAAAGAAAAAACAGAACCCATATATTTTTGACTGAAATTCATAAATTCTAGCCTTTTCTTTTTTTTAGGATATGAAGTAGATTCTGTGCATGAAAAATTGGGACCAACATGTCCTGGTCTACCAAGGAAAAGACATTAGAATTATTTTGCTCAATAACTTTCTTTATCCTTGGTTGGTTCGTATACAAATTTACCAAAGTGCTGAACAAAATTTTCAAGAATATATACTGCAATTTTTTTGCAAAATCAAATCTGTTGATTTGAAATTCTTTTTCTCAAACTTTTCTTCTCTTATGTGATGTTGTTGTTTTATTTATATATATATATATATATATATATATATATATATATATATATTGACCACCAGAAAATCTAAACTGAAAAATATCCAAATAAAAATATAATCTTAATGATCCTATTTGTAAAGTTTTATGAAAAATCAACCTGGGATTTCTGATAGTTGTTCAGTGTTATGTTACACAAAAATTATATTTAAGTAATTACTTTAAATCAAAAATTTTTATGAATCTAAGCAATAGAAAATCTTTAATTCTTAAATATTCATATTCAGAAACTTCCACTGCATTCCACCATATTGAACTACATCAATACAATATTTGACCATGGAAATTTGATGTATATATGTTTGCTTTTTAAATATAATAAAAATTTTCTAGAATTAAATAAAAAAAAAAAAAATTGTTAGTTAAGTTCTAATACTTCTGTAGGATTTCAGTTTGATTTCTTTGTTTAATAGCATATCAACCTTTATGAGTTATTCAATGCCCAAGTTATCCTTGTAGAAGAACTGCAGTGATACTATTTAACCCAAAGCTGAGGGGGAGAGAATAAGGGAATACATACCTTTCCCAAGCATCTAAGTCCAAAAGTAAACATAATAGGGTGAGTAGAGTTTGAAGTTGCTTATTTCGAGGTCACACTCCAGTGCTTTGGCCATTACACCACAAGGACTCTCCCTTAGTATTACAGTAAAATTGAGAGAGTATGGTGGAGAGCTGTTGGCTTGGACATATGTTGTGGCAAATTTGACTCTGAGACAGAGAGCAAGAGACACATCCAGAGCAGATATACTAAGAATTAATTTTGTAACCTGGTTCACCTGCTGACCCATATAGTTTCGTTACTTTGATGGCATATTGAACTTTATGAGTTATTTAATGCCAAAGCCAACCTTGTAGATGAATGCTAGGGATACTATTTAACCTATAGCCATGGAAGAGGGGATTAAGAGGTTCATTCTTTTCCCCAAGGGTATTAGTCTGAAAATGAACATAACACAACAGGAGTTCAAACTCATTCACAGTTCAGCACCATGGGAACTCACTCCTCCTCCTTTTGGATCTAGTTTGGTTTTTGTTTAATGGCATATCAACTTTTATGGGTTATTTCATGCCATGAGGGATTCCCCTATTGACCCATATAGTACATATGATGGTTTTGCTTAAGTTGGCTGATCTATTTCTTTTTCTCTAGGCATTAATACATGCCAAATTTCAAGGATGGTAGTAGGTAGATAGGTAGGTACAAATGCATTAATATATAAATATGGCTTTTTATTCAACCAAACTGTACATAGGTTTCGGTAAAACATACATAGAAACATTGAAAAGACACAACATAGCTGGAAAGCGAGACATGGAGGAGGGTTTGAAAAAATGAAAAGATAAAACCAAGAATGGACAGGTTTAGAATTATGGAGTTTTAAATCAAGCTGAGGTGAGATAGAGGGAAGAGAGGAAAAGAGATAGAAGACAGGAAGCGAAGTGAGAGAGAGAGGAAGATAGGAAAGAGGAGGGAAAGGGAGAGAGAAGAGAGAAAGAGGGAGGAGGAACAGAGAGGAAGACAGGGAGAGAAAAGAGAGAGGAGAAAATGACAGAGAGAAGAGAGAGGGAAGAAGACAGGGAGAGGTGAGAGAGGAAGACAGAGAGAGGACAGAAAGACAGGGAGATGAGAGATAGAGAGGAAGAAAAGGAGAAAGAGGAGATAAAAACAGATAGAGAAGAGAGAGAGAAGACAGTAAAGGAAGAAAGAGAAGAGAAAGATAGGGAAAAGAGAAAAAGAAAAAAAAGCCTAAATAGGGGAAGAAAAAAAAAAAAAAAAAAATCAAATTTTTGTTGGATTGAAAAGACTTGAAAATGACTTAATTACACTTTTTTTTTTAAATCTACAAAACGTTATTAGCTTATTTTCTGAAAGAATTATCACATAAATTCTAATATATCCATAAATCATTTTCCTCATGAATAAATATTATACTTTATTGAATATCATATATCCTATTTATATACAGGATGGTTTGGTTAGGTTAATGGCATATCAATCCCTTGTGGATTATTTAATGTCAGCTTTCTTTTTTTTTTTAAGCATATATATAGCTTTAATTATTTCAATTGGTATACATTTGTTTTCAAGTATTACCTGATAAATTCTACTGGGTTGAGTCATAAATAATTTCCGTTTTAGTAAGATATAATTCATTCATGAATAATTTAACAATGATTTAATTTCAATCAATAGTTTGGTTTCTTTGTTAATGGCATATCAACCTTTGTAGGTTATTTAATGCCAAAGCTATTCTCCAAGAAGAACAGTAGTGGTACTATTTAGCCCATAGCTGGGAGGATAAGGGGGTTCATACCTTTCCCAAGGGTATTTGCCTGAAAGTGAATGTAATAGCGCAACTGGAGTTTGAACTCACTCACTACGATTCCACAGTCCATCGCTTTAACCATTACACCACGAGGACAACCCTTCAATCAATAGTATATTCATCATTATTTTGAGTCACTTCACGCAATCTATCATGTAGCTTGTTGATTCCTCACAAGTAGAATTCAGCTGGTTTCCAGCAAAAAGAAAGAAATTTTCCACTAACATTTTCACCTGATCTTAAAATTTTCTGACTTTCAGAGCATTTTAAAGAGAATGAAAAAAATTGGAAATTGCTTGGTGTAAAGTCTGGTGAATGTGATGGAGGAGGTAAAACAGACCAGCCTAAAACCATATTTTTTCCTGCATGATTCTTGCTGAATGTAGCCTTGCATTATCATAGGGAATGTAGTAAGTAAAGTTGGCAACCGTAGTCGAGAGCAACCAGAAGGCTCCCTTTTCAATAGCTACTATACCGAAGTGTAGGGGAGGGCACTACTTATATAGATTAGCGTTAAGCAAGGAGGGATCAAGTACCATTTTTAAAGTCTTTGGTATGACATGACCTGGGATTGAACCAAGGTCTCCCGGACCATTGGTGAACACTCTACCCATTAGACCAATTAACCTTGCATAGGGAATGTGGCCTAGTATTATCATAGGGAAGCATATTTCTCCAATTGAGGAATACAGGGCATTTTTTTTTAATTTTCATGCACATGTTGCAACTGCTGAGAGCATAAATCTGCATTAAGTGTCTGATTGCAGTTTAAAAACTTACAATGAATATTACCGTGGTGATCCTGCTATACAAACAGCATAACTTTTCTTCCATTAGCTCAGCCTTTTGGGTAGGCAGCAGAAATTCATCCTTGTCAACCCACCGCCTTTGGGGAAAGGCAGCAGAGATTCATCCTTGTCAACCCACCACCTTTGGGGTAGGCAGCAGAGATTCATCCTTGTCAACCCACCACCTTTGGGGTAGGCAGCAGAGATTCATCCTTGTCAACCCACCACCTTTGGGGTAGGTAGCAGAGATTCATCCTTGTCAACCCACCACCTTTGGGGTAGGCAACAGAGATTCATCCTTGTCAACCCACCGCCTTCTGCATTGCACATGGTGATAAAAGACCCATTTTTCGTCACTTGTAATAATATTCTTGAGAAACAAGTAATTTTTCTTTCTTGAAAGAAGACTTGACATAATGGATATAAAATCTTCCTTATTCTTCTCACAAGGAGTGTGAGAAACCAAAACACCCAGCTTGCTCACTTTTTCTATCTTTTTCAAGTGGCGGCAGATTTTGGATTGGGAAGTGTTGAAGTCAAGTGCCAATCCTTGAGTAGTTTGGTCGAGATTGCATTTTACTAATTCTCTTGAAGCATCTTGATCGAGATCTGATGAGCCTCCTGATCTGGGTTCATCTCTCACTGACAGATCACCAGAAGAAGACTTTGAAAACCAGTTTCAGACTGGGCAGTCGGTAATGACACCTTGACTATAAACACTCCAGATTTTATTAGCTGTTTCTGTAGCATTTTTGTTATTCTTAAATTCCCACAACTTTACATGTTGAAGATGCACTTTCAGTTTGTCAATTAAAGAGGCATAGATTAAATTATGATGCATACTCTTTCACTACTGAAATAAGAATAACCAATGAAGACACTGTTTAATCAGGTAATTTCCAGTTGCATTCAAAACATTGGATGTTTGAAATTGACTGAACTTGCCTTTAAAAAACGTAAATTACTTATGACTGAAAACCCAATAATTTGTACTGGTATAAGGTTTAAAGTATTCTTAACTGATACTAATAATTTGCACACAATTGTGTGGTTTTAAGTGTTTCAAGAAATAATTCTTTGTAAACAATTATAGCTTCAAATAACAATTCTGAATACAGGTAACTTGCATACAGTCACATATGGTTTCAAGTATTCCTATCTAATACAAATAATTTGCATACAGTTACGGGGTGCAGAAGCAAAATTACGAAATTTCTAGTATAATAATGAATGACTATTATAAAACAAGATTAATTTCAATTTTATAAAGATAGACACAAAATAGTAAATTTACTCAATATGGCTGCCACTTTTTTTTTTATTATTATTATTGTATCAACACACCTTTGAAACAATTAGCATTTTATTCCATTCCGCCTCAATAGCAGTCTTAAGTGAACCAATATTTGGATGGGAAGTTGCATTTGTTTGTTTTTTTCTAAAATACCCCATATAGCCAAATCAAGGGGGTTATGGTCTGGGCTTGATAGAAGCCATAAAGAAACTCCAGTTATCACGGAAATATTTTTGACTTGGTTTCAGCATTAAGCAAATCATAGATTGTCATTTCTTTTCTTGCCCACTCATATTGGGCTGAATTTTAATGAAAAAGTGCTTGAATAATAGAGCTAATCATGAAAATTTAGACTTATCGCATTTTTTCCCCAAAAAATTGGACTAAAACTAAAAAATATGTTTTAAAAATTATTCCATGTTTTGCTTCTGCACCCTGTGTATCATTTCAAATATTCTTCATCTTCAAACAGATCAATTGGAAAATAACAAGTACTACAACTCTAGTGCACAGTGGACCTGGGAGTAATGGCAATGATCCAGAACTAGATCTTCACCACTAAATGCAGTTTTTGATGGGATCTTACCCCACAGCAGATGGCATATTCTAGAACTCAATGACAGGACCAATAATAGGATTGAGTCATGCTAGGTCTAAGTACAGGTAGTCAATAATGACTGCATAAAAATTAGCCAATTAGATACCTTATTGCCCAGTCAGCTGGGGCTGTAGAATACGCCGACTACATGTCTGCTGAGGGGTAAGACTCCCACCCCAATGTGTGTCCTAGATATGACACTAAACAATCTGATGGTAAGGTTCCAATAATGCTGGAGCTTTAGGGAATGCAGAGCACCCCTTCGTTACCATTGCTCCCTGGTCCAATCTGGTCCGGAGTGGTAGCACCCAATAGGGTCCTATCTATGGGTCAAATAGAACTGTGTACTATTGCTAAACTGAATTGCTTGGAATAGAACTGTTCTTACATTTAAACTGCGTAATTATGCTATTCTGAACTGTTTGATCAAACCGAATACCTTGATAGAGAAATGTTTTTGACAAACTGTGTACTCATGCTAAACTGAATTGTTTGAAATAGAACTGATTATTTGTATAAAAATGGATTTGGCATTAAATAACCTACAAAGGTTGATATGCCATAAAACCCAACCAACCAACCAGATACTTTAATTTTACATAGAAGACCTGAGAAATATCTTTCAGCTATTTTGTGAGGGGAGGAAAAGAGGATATTTTATATTCTATTGAATATAGTAAATAATAAGCAGGGAAAAATGTTAAGAATTATACCCAAATTTGAGTCACAAGTCACCCACCCACTCACAAAGAACTCAAAAGTGAGAACAACACTTTACACCAGAATATAGCAGATATTCAAATCACAGACAAAGAATTGATACAATGCAAACTTGATTAACATTTGTTTTCAAGTTTTGTTGTCGGTTTGAAGTAATTCTTTTATTAGAAGTTATTTTAATCTTATTCTAGAAGTGAACAAATGAGTTAATTGAAATTACAGTAATATAAATGAGAAAAATTATTTTGATGTGTCAGTTTTGGCTAACAGCAACCACATCCCTACACCCAAGGAACCAATTAGTGATTAAAGCCAACTGTAACATTGCTTTTCAATTCTAAAACCTATATACAGTGTGGTTAAATAAAAGCTATATTACTTTCTATTAACATTTGTTATTTTATCATGATTAAAAAAAAAAAAAAAAACACACAAAGTCCTGATGAAACAAAATTACAACCCAATAAAAAGATTTTTCTTTACATAAAGAATTTGAAAAATTCAAATTTCCCATCAGATATATACAAACCCCTTCCAAGTGGTTAAAAAATAAAAAACAAAATCCAACTATTAAATAGAATTAAATAAAATAAATTTCAACTTTTTTCTTTTTTTTTTTTTTTTTATCAACCTTCATGGGTAATTTAATGCCAAAGCCTTCCTTGTAGAATAGTAGAGATACAATAGCTGAAGATGGATAAGGAGGGGTTCATGCCTTTCTGAAGGGCATTAGTCCAAAGGTGAATACACTAGCACAACTGAACTTCAAACTCAGTCACTCACTTAAGTGTCACAGTCCAACAGGTTAACCACTATACCATGGAACAACTTTTAATGGCAGACACCCTTGGCTATAAACCCAAGAAATTTCCTTAGTTGATTCTGAGGGGCTTTTGTAATTCCTAAAGAGGAGGAGGAAGAGGCTGATGATGATAAACAAAGAGTATTAGAGTTCTTTACTTATGCAAGATACTGAACAAAACAATAAAAAAAAAATGCTTTTCTCATTGCTAGTCTAATTATTCAGCAAAAATTCATTTTAAATCATTTATCATGGCATTTTCGAGTTTGACCCTTTGATCTCCAAAACTTCAGACACCTTGGATCTGAACTTACAAAATTAAAAAATTATAGAATTATGCATAACAACAAACTTTGCTCCAGAGCATATATATATATATATATATATATATATAAGATATTTCATTTAAAGAAAGGCTGTGAATAATCACTATATTAAGTATCTGATAAGATCTTCCTAAACCCTAAATACTAGGTTACTATAGATATATATTTTGGTTTGGTTTCTTTGTTTTAATGGCATATCAACCTTTGTAGGTTATTTAATGCCATTCTTCTAGAAGAACAGTAGTGGTACTATCTAACCCATAGCTGGGAGGATAAGGGGGTTCATACCTTTCCCAAGGGTATTTGTCCGAAAGTGAACGTAATAGCATGACTGGAGTACAAACTCGCTTACTACGATTCCGCAGTCCATCACTATAACCATTACACCACGAAGACACCCCTCTATATATATTTTGTTTAACTACTTGATAAAACAGTCCTGAGTTTTTGTCTTGTCACTAACAAGCTGGCTCTTGAGCTTCAATCTATGTTTTAAATAAAATATCTCTGTTGTATTTGTCACCTATAGAGTATTAATGCAACAAAAATACCAAAAGTAGATATTTATTAATCTTAGTCTAGTCTAGCACATGGAGCACCCAGTGAAGACCAAACAAACTAAAGAGTCAAGTGTCCAAATAATCATGAACTTCAAAAAAAATGTTGACCAACTTTAAATAAAAAAACAAGAAAACAATGCATATAGGCCAGGTTAGAGATGATTCCTTGCTGCTGGTACGATGTAAGCTAGTACAAGCTGTCGAATGCTACTTGGATACAGAGGCATGGTTAGCATCATAAAAAAATGGAATCAGCAACCCAAGTTCAAATCCTGGGCAAAACTGTTTGCATTTCATTTTTTGCTAATGCCCTTGAATCCATCTGTTCACCTTCCAGCTAGGAGTAAATACTAGAGCAGACTAGGTTTTTTTAGGCTTGCTTAAGCAACCAGTCTAGAAAGAAAAGTCTAAATCCTAACCAATATTATTCAACTGAAAAACTGACCTTGCGTCACACTCAACTTGAGGTAGAGAACTTGGGTAAATACATACCTGGAGAGGAGATGGGCACTAGCAAGTAATCCTCATTGCTTAAAAGAAAATACACTTAATGACCTAAGAGATTATAGGAAACATTCAATCCATCCATCAGTTTGGTTTCTTCGTTTAATAGCATATCAACCTTTGTGGGTTATTTAGAGCCAAATCCATACTTTTAAAAGAACAGTAGCTGGGAGGATAAAGGGGGGGGCATAACTTTCCCAAAGGTATTAGTCCAAAAGTGAACATGATAGTCCAACTGAAGTTCAAACTTGCGTACTATGATGTTGCAGTCAAGTATATTATCCACTAAACCACAGGGATTCAACTCTTTAGTCTGATTTGATTTTTGTTTAATAGCATAATAACCTTTGTAGGTTATTTAATGTCAAAGCCATCCTTGTAGAAGGACAGCAGCAGTACTATTTAACCCATAGCTGGGAGGATAAGGAGGTTCATACAATTCCCAAAGGTATAGCATGACTGAAGTCAAAACTCACTCACAATAATGTTGCAGTCCAGCACTACACTGTAAGAACTCCACCCATCTATTAGTCACTCTAAGTGTGTGACGGGAAAGAGTATAAATGATAAATTCTTAACAACCAGCAGTTTTGCTTTCAAATCAAATGTAGGTGAAAAAAATGACTAGAGAAAAAGGATTAGTACAATTTCTGAAATGTTTCTATCCCAATATCAAAATAATATTAAAACAATACAAAATTTAAGGATACAGTTCACTGTCTTTCCGAAGTAAATCCTTGTACATTTCATCATATGTTGTGTTGAAATCATAGATGTTAGGACGCTCAGGGGAGGGTCCAGGAAGTTTGACCTGTGACCCTGTCCCAAATGATCGAACTTTAAATCCTTTTTTGCTGAAAAATAAAACAATTTTAAAATCAAAAATTCATCAAGTCTAATTCTTAAAATCAAATTTAAATCAAAACAATAGTTTAATGAATATAAAATGTGAAAAAAATTATAGAATACACACAACTAAACTATTTGTGATCTTGTTTGGTTTTTTTCCTTTTTATTTTTAATGGGACATCAACCTTCACGGGTAATCTAATGCCAAAGCCTTCCTTGTAGAACAGTAAGTTGGCGACCATAATCAAGGGTGACCCGAAGGCTCCCTTTTTGACAGCTAATACACCAAGGTGTAGGGGAGGACACTACTCCTTTCCCTGAATTGTTCCACTTTACCCTTGATCTGTACCTTATAATACTGAGTGCTAAGCAAGGAGGCATCAAGTACCATTTTTAAAGTCTTTGGTATGACTCGACCTGGGATTGAACCCAGGTCACCCGAGCAATTGTCAAAAACTCTAACCATTATGCCAATGTCCAGTAGAACAGTAGTGACACTATAACTGGGGATAAAGGGGTTTATACCTTTCCCAAGGGAATTAGTCCAAAAGTGAACAGTTTGAACTCATTCAATTACCATGTCACAGTCCAGCAGGTTAGCTACTACGCCATGGCGACTCACTCTGCTGGGTCCCCACTGCAAGAGCTCCACCATGATGATATTTATGCTTCTTTTTAGGAAATAGTTACAGATTCTTCTACAGGGTGGAACGATAAAATTGTCACCCTTGAAAAGATGACATAATTCCATTTCTGTTTAATGAAAACCGGTTTTCTTTTTTTGTTGCAGACCATCTACTAGTTGGCCAGTTGTGTACAAATCCCAAGAGCGATAGGAGCCTTCTATCATGCCTGAAAGTGACACAATGTTCAACAAGCGAGATCAGAGATGCGCTGCTGTACAACTTATGGTCTCTACCGATCCAAGTTATGACAATAGGATCATTGCCAGCACCCTCAAAATGCAAATCTGGATTGCCATGAATAACAGGGACATGCCCAGGGTGATGAAAAAGTTTCCAGCTACGGTTATGGTCTTTGGTGTGGTTTCAAGTGAGGGCCACATCATGCCACCTCACATCTTCAAAGTCAGCTTGAAAGTCAACACCTAAGTGTACCTGGATGTGCTGAAGAGTGTGGGGATCCCCAGGTGCAATCAGGTGGCAGACCCTGGATGTGGCAGCAGGACTCGGCACCGGCCCACAAGTCCAAAGAGATCCAGGCTTGGCTTCAGAAGGAGTGCTACGACTTTGTACCCTTCTCTCACTGCCCCCCCCTTCTCCTCCAACCTGAACCCGCTGGACTACTTCGTTTGGTCATATGTCGAGAACATCACCAACATAACCTCCCACAACACCAAAGCCAGCCTGATTGCCGCCATCTGCCGAGTATTCACCGAGCTCCCGCCGGCACTTATGGAAAAAACATGCTCCCAGTTCCGGATCCGTATCAAGGCGGTGATTGAGCCTGAAGGCAGCTACATTGAATAGATGTCAGCTCTACTACATAATCAAGTTACCTGAATTGATTTTTTCAATAAAAGTTTTAAAATAAAGCTGTTGTGTTGTTTTCATTAGGACGACAATTTTATCGTTCCACCCTGTATTTGGCATGTTATTCTCATTATAAAGCATTTTGATGATCAAAAACATAATATTCAGCAAGACCAAGACCCTATAAAGTTATCATTCAATAATAAATTGCTTAGAATACTCGCAAAGAATTTCAAGTGTATTGCTCTCATGAAAATCTAGCTATGATGTGCCATTTTTGCATGGTTTGGTTGCTATGTTTAATGGCATATCAACCTTCATGGGTAAGTTAATGCTAAAGCCATCCTTGTAGAAGGAGAGTAGTGGTACTATTTAACCCATAGTTAGAAGGGTTCATACCTTTCCCAAAAGGCATAAGTCCAAAAAGGAACATAATAGCATGTTTGAACTCAGTCACTACAATGTCACTATCGAGCACATTAGCTACTATACCATGGGGGACTCCTTTGTGTGTGTGTGTGTATATATATATATATATATATATATATGAGAATTTTAGAAGATAAACAGTATCACTTTTCTGTTTGTTTCTTTTTTTTTTCAACTTGTTTGGATTATATATATATATATATATATAGATAGATAGATAGAGAGAGAGAGAGAGAGAGAGATTTTAGGACAATAAACAGTGTCACTTTTCTGGGGGGGGTTTCCAACTTGTTTGGATAATATATATATATATATATATATATATATATATATATATATATATATATATATATATATATTACAAAAGAATTTAAAATTGAAAATTAAATCATCTATATAGAGTTGTCTGCGTGTTTGCATTTATTTTTCAGGTTCTTGTTCTGAAAATAATGGTTGATTTTACATTTAAAAGTTGAATAAAATCTGATATTTTCATAATCTAATATTAAATTTCATACTTTTTGATGGTTTAGTCGTGCTCTATGGCATATCAACCCTTGTGGGTTGTTCAGTGCCAAATCTTGTTTTATATGTAAAACATGATTTGTAAGCAAAAAAAAGAAAAAAAAAATGGTTAGTAATTTGTCTTTTACTATATTGTCATTTAAAAATACATGAATGATTTTTTTTTTTTTATTTGTAAAAATCACTGCTGTATACTATCTGTGCTTTAAATGCAAAGACAATTTACTGTAATTCCAAGTAACAATTGAACCTGGTCAAAAAAGGTTAATACTATTGGACTTTATTAGAAACTAAAAACCCAAGTTAGAGTAAGGTCAGAATTATTTAGTGAATTTCGACGAAAAATTTAGAGGAAAAGAAAAGGAGGAGGAAATGAATAACTGAATGACCACTCCCCACTTCAAGCACTAGAAAGCCATATATCTGTATAAAAGTTAAGAAGCAGAGTCGAGGCAGACTGTGTTAAACATACTTCAAAAATACTAAGCATATCCACTCCAAGACAGGCAGAGTTAAAAAAAAAAAAAAAAAAAAATGGTTAGTAATTTATTGTCTTACTATATTGTCATTTAAAAATGCATGAATGATTTTATTTAATTTTTTTTTATTTGTAAAATCACTGCTGTATACTTTCTGTGCTTTAAATGCAAGGACAATTTACTATAATTCCAAGTAATAATTGAACCGGGTCAAAAGAGGCTAATACTATTGGACTTTATTAGAAACTAAAAAACTAAGTTAGCATAAAATAGAATGCCTATAAGGATGCAAAGAAGCATAAATAAGGACTGCAATGAAAATTTTAAAAAAAGTAAATAATTGTGGACTAAGTTAAAACTTAATAACAACAGAAGGGAGGTAAAAAAGAGGGGCGGAATAAAAAAAAAAAATTTTATTTTTTTAGAAAGCCATGGGGAGCAGCATGGTGGACGTAAAAGCAAGTGAATAAACCTTCTGACAGTTCAATGCAATGCCTAACCAGATCCTGGGCATATGAATCCTACAGTTCAATGGCCAGGATCAAATAGTTCAATCGGGGAACTACTGCTGCTCATCTATAAGGGTGGCTTTTATAGATGAGAATAAAAACAGCCATCGAAATATAACCATGACCCACACCCTAACCACCTGTACAAACCGCATCACTCTTCATGTGGGTAAAAAAGAGTGCGTCCTGCTGAGGTTGGAGCCCTGGCTTTAGTGTTTGAAAAATCAGCTACAGAGCTCAAACAAAAATTACTAAAATGCAAATACACAATACAAATAGCGATATTCAATGTTAGAACCTTAAATAAAATAGGACAACAACCAGAGCTGACTGCATCTGTGATAGATCATAACAGACATAATATGCATACAAGAATACAGATACACACATAGTGAGGATATTAAATATCACGATACTGTGGATGAACACTAGCCACTGCATCTGTATGGAAAAACACTCTCAATGCATCCTAAAACAATGTAGCATCCAAAAACAACGTTCTCATCATTGGTGGTGTAATGAATGCCCACATTGGTAAAAACGTAAACCACAAATTCAGCTTACACAACTTGTCAAACAGAAATGGGCAACATCTAACAGATCACACAATAGAAAACAGATTAACATGCCTCAATATAAAATTTCAGAAAAGGGAGGGGAAACTATGGACCTACACCTATGCAAATAATACTAAAGCACAGATAGACTACGATTTATAAATAAGAAATGGAATAATAGTGCATTAAATTTCAAGGCACATTCCTCTTTTGAGGGTATTTCCTCCAATCACCAAATTGTCACGGCAAAAATACGACTTAGCCTACGAAGGAATATGACCCAAACAACAACCACTGTATACCATGACTGGTCCCTGCTTAATAATAGGCATATTAGAGATAAATATGTGTTAACACTAAGAAACAAATTTGATGCACAACAGAAGACAGAAACACATACCCTGAATGACGAATATGAGAATTTCGTCAATGCCCACTTAGAAGCGGTAGCAGAATGCATACCAAATAAACAAAGAGCTAAACCTAGAGTCCCATGAGAGACATTAGCAGTTAGGAAAAAGCATGCAGATGTGAAAGCGGTCTCCAAATGCAATAGGAAGAATCCAACCAATACCAATGTCCTGAAACTTAAAAAAGCACAAAATGAATTAGCTAACATATACCTAAAAGAACAAACAGAATACATACAAAATCAGATCGATAAGATTAGAGACTCAGTTGAAGATAGACAATCTAAGATAGCATGGCAAACCGTTAACAGAGTGAGTAGAAGGAAGAGCACAGCCAGAGCTAAACTGAAAGCTACCAGCCAAGAACAACAAATACAACTATGGAAATAACATTTCAAGAATTTACTTGGAAACCCTCCGAAAGTTACGCATGAACCAATCACGAGAATTATTAGTAAACAATTAGACATCAAACTAGGACAGTTTATGCAAAGAAAAATTAAAAATAAAAAAGCAGCAGGGTTTGATGAAATACCCCCAGAAGTATGGAAGACCAGGGAATTCGATGACATACTGCTCTGACAATGTAATGCCGTATATAATCAAAACACAATAGACAGATGGACAAAAGGATGCATCCTCTCCTTCCCTAAGAAGGTAGGTCTCAGATTAGCCAAGAACTACCAAGGTATAACCCTTACATCCATAACGGCCAAAATATACAATGCTTAACTATGCAACTGCATAGAAACCAAAATTGAGAACATACTTAGGAAGAACCAAAATGGTTTTCGGAAAAATAGATCCACGACGTCGCACAATTTGACTATCCATCGAATTCTTGAAGGTGTACATGCAAAAAACCTAGAGGCAACAATATTATTTGTCGACTTTGCCAAGGCCTTTGACTCCATATGCAGAGGAAAGATGGAGCAAATACTACTCGCCTACGGCCTACCCAAAGAAACCATTGCAGCCATAATGATTCTATATAAAAACACAAAAGTAAAAGTCTGCTCACTGGATGGAGATGCAGACTACTTAGACATTGTAGCAGGTGTACTGCAAGGAGACACATTAGCCCCATACCTCTATCATCTATCTAGACTACATGCTTAGAATGTCTATTGATAAAATGAAGAAAACGGTTTCAAGCTAACAAAGGAAAGAAGCAGAAGGTACCCCCACACAAACAATTACAGACGCTGACTATGCCGATGATACAGTGCTTCTGGCAAATGCATCCGCCCAAGCCGAAACCCAGCTACATAGTCTGGAACGGGCAGATGCAAGCATAGGCCTCCATGTCAATGCACACAAATTGAATATATGAGCTTTAATCAAAGAGGCAACATCTCCACAGTAAGCAGTAGTTCTCTGAAACTAGTTGACAAGTTCACCAACATATGAAGCAGTGTCTCATCAACCAAGACATTAACACATGACTAGCAAAGGTATGGATAGCTATCAATAGGCTATTGGCCATATGGAAGTCAGACCTGAACAATAAAATGAAATGCAATTTTTTCCAAACTGCTGTATGGATGCACTACATGGATGCTAACTAAACATATGGAGAAAAAGCTTGACGGCAACTACATAAGAATGCTGCAAGCAATATTGAAAAAGTCCCAGAGGCAGCACCCCACAAAACAGCAGCTGTACAGCCACCTATCATGAAAAATATCTAAGTTATACAAAACAGACATGCGGGACACTGCTGGAGAAGTAGGGAGAAACTCATAAGTGACATACTCCTGTGGACCCCTTCACATGGACGAGCAAAAACAGGACGACCAGCTACAACCTATATACAACAGCTCTGTGTCGATACAGGATGTAGCCTTGAAGACCTACCGGGAGTGATGGACGATAGAGATGAATGGTGGGAGAGGGTCAGGGATATCCGTGCTGATGACGCAACATGATAATGAAGCATCAAATAGTTTTTAGGTAACATTAGCCAGAGCTCATTTGTTTACAAATAGTTAAATAATTTCAGGTATTGCTATTTTGTTTAGTTTCAAGTATAGTAAATGAAAGTTCTATTTGACCCCTAAATGAATACAAAGTGAACCTGGAAGTAATGGCAATGAAGGGGTACGCTACATTAACCAAAGTTCTGCAAATGGAGCCTCACCAACAGATACAGTTTAATGCCGTACCCATATTTACCAACCCCTCCACTCAGGCAGGATATGACACAAGGTCAATTTTTAAGTGGAGTTTAACAGGTTTGAATTCAGAGTTTTCCTTCTCCTAGACTAGTTGCCTTACCAAGGCGGAAGAACCCAGTTTGTCCTATTTACCCATAGCTGGAGGGAGAATTATAGGATTCATACCTTTCCCAAGGGTATTAGTGCTATGTGAAATGCAATTAGTCTGGTCCAGGATTTGAACTCGTGTCACCGTGTCCATTTCCTATGACGATAACCAGTACACCACAGGCACCTCCACAGTTTAATGTCATACCCAGGACACTTGTTAGAAGAGTCTTACCCCTCTGCAGAGGTGCAGTCAGTGTATCCTACTGCCCCAGCCAACAGGGTAACATTTTTTGATAGAACTGACTTCTATAGGTACAGGTTATACAGGAGTGTTTTATATATATATATATATATATATATATATATATATATATAAATAAAATCATTTTTGGTAAGAATAATACTGATAGTTTCATATTAGCCTTGAGGTAAAAAAAAAAAAAAAAAAAAAAAAGTTAACTCTACAAAACTTTTGAAAGATTAAACTTGTCTACATGAAAACCAGTGTGAAACTGCTGTTAAATTATATACACAAGTAGCTGTTCACACAACCAATACTGGTTAACTTTGTTGGTATAAATAAGTTTGTTTTGGTTTCTTTGTTTAATAGTATGTCAACTTCCATAGGTCATTTAATGCCAAAGACATCCACTTACAAGAACAGAAGTGGTAGTATTTAACCCATAGCTGGTGGGAATAAAGGGGCTCATACCTTTCCCAAGGTATGAAGGAACATAATAGCATGATTGGAGTTTTGAAATTGCTTACAACCTTGTCACAGTCCATCATAACACAGGACTCTCACCATCCCATAGAGAAAGTATTAAACAACATTCATTCACCTCTAAAGATAACAAATTCCTAGTAGTAAGAGATGGAGAATGAAACAAAATCAAATGACTGTATTTGAACCAGCTATGCATGGATAAGGTCCTAGGGCTTTTCTTTTTTAACTTAAAAGTATTTTCTGTGAGAACTAAATATTTCTAGCAGGAGAGAGAGAGTTTAATTTTGCGAAGACTTTGAGGCAGGGGGGCAGAAGTGTAGGGTATCAAAAATTTGTTTAAACAATTTTTGGTACTGTTCAGTATCTTAGGATTTGAAAATCATGAAAGGGATTGTCAAGGCAGGCCACTGACCTAATTAGTAGAGCATTCGCCAATGGTCCAGGAGACCGAGGTTCAATCCCAGGTTGAGTCATACCAAAGGCTAAAAAAAAAAAAAATGGTACTTGATGCTGCTTTGCTTAACACTCAGCATGATAAGGTAAGGATCAGGGGTAAAGTGGAGCAATCCAGGAATGGAGTAGCACTCTCCCCTAGACCTTGGTGTAGCAGCTAATGAAAAGGGAACCTTCAACTATGGTCACCAACTTTTTATATATATATATATACATACACACATATACACACACACACAGGGGGGTCCAAAAGTTGGACAGTAAATGGAATAGATTTGTTGTTTATATTAGACTTCAAAACTGTGTAAATTGTGATGGACAGCAGTTTGAGCACCTGCATAGATAAAAATTTTAATGCTTTTGTATAATTGTACAAAATAAAATCTAATCATCATTGTAATAATTATATTTGTAAATATAATTGTTCATGTAAGCTCAAATGTTATCATTTACTATCCACCTACTTTTGGACCACCCTGTGTGTGTGTGTGTGTATATATATATATATATATATATATATATATATATATATATATATATATATATGTGTGTGTGTGTGTGTGTGTGGTGATGATGATATATATTCTACCAGTGCGTTTTGCACTGGTAATAATTTTATTATAGAAATGCATTGAATATCAAGAAAGGAGTCGTCAGTGGTCAGAAACCAATGTAAACATTACTGACAGAATTGAGTTATATATATATATATATATATATATATATATATATATATATATATATATATTAGTGGTTCCATTTCTGTGAACTCTACACATCGTTGCATAGGATACTCATTAAATTTGGTGTTCTGTTCTAATACTCAGCAAAGAAATAATTAAATAAGGAGTTAATCAAAAATATTTTTAAGACCAATCATCAAGTTGCACTGACAGCACATATTTCCCTGACTCTCACACTATCCATCCTTAACATCCATAACTCCAGGCAGGTCTTCTAGACTGCATCTAGACTCTGTACAGAGTTGATATAAGTAAGTCTTTGCAAGTCAACCAACACTGGCATGTCTATATGCAGGAGTTTATACGAGAACGTTACTTATGAGTTTGTCCTTGCTTTTTCAGAAGTGCCCCACGTTTTGTTTGTCCTACTTGGATGGTTTGTGAGATGGGAGGTAGGTGGCCGTACAGATACCGTTTTGTGGGATGAAGCACAACACATTCTTATTGTTAGTGTCCATGTGGTGAATCCGTATGGACACATACACGGCTTGGATGAAAATCCAGTTACATTTCATTGAATAGATTAGATTTCAATATGATTGATAGCCAGTCAGTAACATTTCAACACCAGAAATTATAAATAAATAGAATAAACAAATCAATAAATACCAGTTATTTTCTTTAAGACGTAATAATGGGATTACAAAGTTTTTGTAATAGAGTTTTTTAAAAAAAAAAAAAAGAAAAAAGAAAAAGATAGCGAGAAATGGAAACAGTGAAAAAAAGGGAGTGGATTATTAAGAAGTCTTCAAAATCGATGACATCAAAATGATATCACATTTGTACCATTCAATGGCTCGGGAGGAAATAATTTATCAAAAAAAATAAATAAATAAATAAATAAAAAATAAGATTGAACTTTTTGAATATCCAAAACAAAAAATGCACTAAACAAGATTATGATTCAGACATTTCGTCATTTAAAAAAAAATAAAAAAATTATCCGCTTTTGAAAATGATAATCATTATTTTAAGGGGAATTTGTTTATTTTTTTCAATTTTCTGAGCAAGTAAAATAGCTCTAAAAGTGGGTGGTTCAATTTACAATACCCACATATGGTTTAACAGGATCCTGATTTTGTGTCTATATTTACGATTAGAAAACGGATGTTTAATTTACAGTGTAAATTAAAACGTATTTTTTATAATACTAGTGTGATCTCTTTGTTTAATGGCATATCAACCTTCGTAGGTTATTCAATGCTAAAGCCATCATCGGAGAAGAAAAGCTGTGGTACTATTTAACCCATAGCTAGAGAAAAAAAAGGGGGAGTTCATACCTTTCCCAAGGGCTTTAGTTCGAAAGTGAATATAATAACGCGACTGTAAGTTCGAACTCAAACTATGTCGCAGTCCAGCATGTTAGCCACTAGGCCACGGGACTACCTAAAAATGACACTGGTTTGCTTAATTAAATCATAACTTGTTTGGTGCATGTCTTGAATGTTCAAAAACATCCAAATTTTTTTACCAATCGATTGAATGGTACAATGTAATACTATTTTGTAATGATTTTTTTTTTTTAATTGCATTTTACGGAACTGCTCATTTCCTTAGGAAAGTACTATAAAAAATATCACCCAAAAGAGGCAACAATCACTACCTTCGTAGGTCTTGGATAAAGACCCGATGAAAGATTGTAAGAAATCGAAAGTAAAGCTGAATAATAATAATAATAATAATAATAATAATAATAATAATAATAATAATAAACTGCTGAATTATTGAGAACGACCAGAATACTGAGAAGAGTCCTGGAGACTTGCTATCACTCAAACTCCTGAGAGAAACCATCGGCTAACGCTGATGTTAAAAACTCGAAAAGAAGTAACAATAATAATATCTTAAGGAATGCTACTATTTCTACCGAATAAAATGTTATTCATGCAAAACCATATTTATTATTCTAGGATTTTTCTTTAATTCAAAATCTCAACTGTGGTTATTTAATCCCCCCCCCCAAGAAATTACTAAAACATATACCCAAACTACTAAGAAAAAAAAAAAGTTGACAGATAAATTGAGTTCAGTGAATTTTCTACACGGGTGACAATGAAAACATATTACATGCAAAGAAAAGAGGGGAAAAGTTTATTTACATTCTGATTATTACAATTAATCAAATTATCAACATTTTTCACCAATGAAAAGAAAGAATTTTTTTTTAAATATACAATGTCCTGTACTCAAACTACCATTACAGTTTTTTTTTTTACACCCGTGATGTAAACCATTAAAAATAACACTCCTAACGGAATCTTTATTAGGGCAATACATTTAAAATGATCTAACATAAGACTAATTATCGAGCCGGAAACTGATTTATCTTTAAGTTTTAGAGAATAAAGCTGTTTCCAGTTCAATAAATTTGTAGGGATCTCCATGTGCGCTGGACATCATTATATATAAGTTATACAATTTTTTTTGTATTTTTTTTTTTTATAACGTTAAAACTAGAATCATTCAGAGCACTTATACAACGGAAATCCAACAAATTTACGAATCGTTTAGTTAAAATAAGATTATTTTCTTGAAAACTTTAGTTCAATACCAATAATCAATCATTTCTGTTACACATTGATTTTTTTTTTCTTTTTTTAAGAAAAAGGTAATAATCTTTGTTACCGTCTCCCAAAACATTAGTAAATTTTTCTCCGACCTTCCTCGGGGCAAAACCAACCGTCTGAGCCCGAATTTATTTACCTGAGGAAGAAGGACGGTTGGCAAATGGACCAAAACATGCATAAACACATTGAAAACGAATAGTATTTTTATTTTAGAATATTTTAATATCAAATCTAAAATAATAAAAATCAAACCGATTATTTATTTTTTTTAAATAGAATTAACACTAAAGTATTTTTTTGTTTTCGTTGACCCCCAACTCAGATTGATATGTCAAAAAGATAGAATCTTCTACAACTTAAGACCTCAATACTTTAATGAACTTTTAGTTTTTAGTATCCAACGATAGAAGACAAAATGGTTTTAAAGATTAAAATTAAATAGAAAAAGGTGGCTCAGAGGAAATTATTGAATATTTTAGAGAAAAAATTATGAGATTAATTCTTTCCTTTCCCCCCCCCTCTCCTTTTTTGTACGAAACACCTCGTGACCAAAAAACTTGAGGTGTGGACCAAAACAGCTATTAAGTTTTTAGAGGAAACATTTTTTTTTAAATAAAAATTTTTTAAAAAGTCAACTTTTGTCACAAAAAGACACTAAATAACTTCAATAAACAATTCGACTAAGTTTTGAATAGAAATATTAAACTTTAAATAAATTCCCATATGGTTGTTTTCTGTATTGGCGTAGAAATTAAACTACTTTATTTATCTGTTTAAAAATTAAGTAAAAATTATCGATTAATTTTACTTTTTTTTTTTTAAACAGAAAAAAATATTTTTAAATTCTTAGTAAGCCATGATTCAATCTTTGGGTCTTTTGGGTTTTTTTTTTTTTTTAATAAAATGCCAACTGTGTAGGGGGAAAAATAAAATGTATTTACGGATTTTTATATTTTTAAATAAAGTATTTTGGCAAGATATCTATTTTTCCTTTAGTGTCCCAAATTAAAAATAAAGGCCTGGTTCTCGTATCAAAAAAAATTAAATACATTTATTTTGATAGCTGGTTTAAACAATGTATTCTGTTTAAAGGTTAGAAGCAACGAAAAATGAATCAGTATATATATGAATGACTTACCTTAAAAAACTATGAGCTTCCATGCTCCTATTTTGATTACTGGAGCAAACAACAGCAATTGAAAGTTTTCCGGTCATATTGAATTTTTTTTTCTTTGTTGTTATGGGTTTGTTTGTTTGTTTTTTTTAATTTTGTTTTTGTTTTAAGGGGGAGGGGAAGGAAAATATATAATTTAAAGGAAGGAAGAATTTAAAGAAAAATCTTATTCTTCCAGTTAATAAAATTCATTTAAAAATAGAAAAGGTGAGAGATGGAAAGAACAAAACAAACCAGCGAGATAAAAAAAATAAAGGATGGAGGAAAAACCTATTAAAATTTTGAAAGAAAAATGAAAAAAAACTTGACCCTCAACGTGTATAATCCAAAGGTCAGCTAAAATCAAAGTGAAGATAATATAAGATTTGTTGCAACTGGGAATTAACTAAAAAAAAAGATTAAAGATAATAAATAAATAGTTCTATTCCGTCCTCAGAGATATTTGTGAACTAACTAAAAATCACGTTGATGGAGGACGGATATGACGTAAAGAGTAAATTAAAGCGGAAGTGACGTAAAAGCAACAGAAAGGGAATGAGTGAATTGAAAGGAAAAACTAAAAACGATGAGAAGACGTAACACTCCTTTAAATTTTCCTGATTTCCATTTTATCTTTATAAAAGTTTTGTAAATAAGACAACCTTGAAACAAAAACTACAATAATATTTTTAAAAAATGCTTCTTGATAATCAATATAAATACAAAGAAGTTATCATATTTTTGAAAATATATTTTTTAATTTAATTGAATATAATTAAATACAATCTAAAATGATAAGATAATAGATATTTGATAAGATATAACTAATTAAATATAATTTAACTAATTTTTTGATTAATAAATACAATCAAGTTATTGTATTCTTTTTATTTTTATCTATTTATTCATCTATTTATTTATTTACCTCTTCATTCTTGAATATCTTATGAACGTATTTGCTATATTTTATAAACAAAATCACCCTATTTTCGTTTATATTCATTACTTAATAACATGTTTTTTTAGAGTTAACGGTATTTTGTGTCTGCATATTATATTTCGGTTAATAATTTATTCTTTATCATATATATATATATATATATATATATATATATATATATATATATATATATATATATATATATATAGTTTGAATTAATTTATTTTTCATAAATGACATTAGATAGATAGATAGATAGATAGATAGATATTCACTAAATTATGTCTTCATCTTCATATCCTACATCCTATTAATTTTCCTACAAAGTAATTTCTTTTTATAACATATCTCCCGACAGGAAGGGTTACTTAAAGGTGCCATCTCCTCAAAGAATTATGTAACAAGTTGTATTGGGTTTATAACCCAATACAACTTGTACGGGTAGTATTTTGAAATTGTCCAATTGCATGTGGAAAATAATCAAGAAACCTATGGAAACTTAACAAAGGTTCCTGAAAAATGTATCATTCACGAGCCTATTTCTTATCTAGGCAACACCGTTTAACTCGGACTGCTATGTCAGAAAAAAGAGAGCAACGACAAAACAACTTTATTTTGAATGCCCTAGTGAAACGCCCTCACTAGGGATTGTAAAAAAAAACAAGGAGCATAACCCTTGATCTTTATTATCATCAGTAATTGCTTACTGATACAACAAAAACACGTGTTTATGATAAACTAAGATTTCCATTGGGGAGAGCAAGGTGGACATGGGCCCATGCAACTGCTGGCCTTACAGTTCATTTCTCGATAAAATAAATCAGAAAAGATCGACCAATCTTATCATCATCGTCATCATCATCATCATCATCATCATGTCGAGCGGCAAGCACAGATATCCCAGACCCTCTCTCTCCACGTCTGCCTATCATTCATCGCCTCCGGCAGGTCTTCAGGGTTATATCCCGTATCATCACATAGCTGCTGTATGAATGTTCGAGCTGGTCGTCCTGCTTTTGATTGGCCATATGCAGGGGTCCACAAGAGTACATCACTTACGATCTCGTCTTTCTGGTTCGTCTAACTTGTATAGTTTTCGTGATGGGTGGTAGGTGGCCGTACAGGTGGCGCCTTGTGGGGTGTTGCTGCCAGAACCTGTTCAATATTGCTCGCAGCATTCTTGTATAATTGCCGTCTAGCTTCTCCAACCGTTTAGTCAGCGTCCAAGTAGTGCATCCATATAGCAGTATCGACACGACCGCAGCATGGAAGAAACTGCGTTTCATTTTATCGGTCAGGTTTGATTTCCATATGATCGAAAGCCTATCGGTAGCTGTCCATGCCTTCGTTAGCCGTGTGTCGATGTCTTTTTCGGTTGATGAGACGCTGCTTCCTAGGTAGGTGGATTTGTCAACCAGTTTCAGGGAGGTTCCGTCTAGTGTGGAGATGTCGCCTTTCTGATTAAAGCACATTAATTCAGTTTTGTGTACATTAACATGGAGTCCAATGCCTGCAGCGGCTCGTTCCAAACTATGCAGTAGTGTTTCGGCTTGGTTGGGTGTATTGGCCATAGCGCTATGTCGTCGGCGTAGTCGGCGTCGGTAATTGTTTTTACGGGGTACCTTCTGCTCCTTTTCTTTGTCAGCATGAAGCCGTTTTCCCAACTGTTATCGATCGATGTCCTAAGTACGTAGTCAAGACAGATGATAAAGAGGTATGGGGCAAGCGCGTCCCCTTGTAGTACTCCTGCTACAATGTCGAAGTAATCTGTGTCTCCATCCGGTGAACGCACTTTCACTTTGGTGTTTCTGTAGAGAATCATTATTGCTGAAGATATAAGTCCATTGGATCTCTTTTGATAATATCCTTTTATACTTCCTTCCTTCTTTTGGATATTTTAATGACATATCAACCTTTGTATGTTTTTAAATGCCAAAGGCACCCTTACAGAAGAACAAAACTGATACTATTTAACCAACCGATGGGGGATAAGAGGGTTCATGCCTTTCTCAAGAGTATGAGTCCAAAAGTGAATATAATATTAGGACTGGCACTCTAACTCGCCCACTTCAAGTCCAGCACATTTGCTATTATTGTTGTATAGCCACATAATACATATGCATGCAGAATCATAACGACGACACAATAAAGACGAGCGACACAGTTCTTTAGAAAAATATACCTCTCACTTTATTCGAAAGGGTTGTGTGTGAGAAGGAGTTGGAGACCAAACAGAACTGCAACATATTGACCCTCACTCTATTAGCCATAACCGCGTTTCTTTCCCGTTCTCCTGTGCTGCTCAACCGGGGGACATGTTCCTCAATCCAGCATCTTCTCTCCAACTGATTGAACTTCGTGTGCACAGAGTTATATAATAGTTCAACGTCCACCTTCTTCTAGTGGGCGTCACAAATCGCACTCATTCAACCCGTCAACGGTCAAGGTTATATTCTGATATTCCTCGACCGGATACACCTGTTATTTACACAGGTGCATTTCCTATTTTGACAGTCTGGCCGGGTCACAGGTCAATATACAACATTATGTCACGGGGACTTTTTATTCAACAAAATGTTACCTTTTGGATGATCTGTGAACCAGAATAACAAATATTTGAGGTATTACTGAAAATCACCCCAAAATATTACTTGAAAATCGGCAAAAGGTTATAGAAAGCCCACGAAAATATTGAATGACCGATTTATAGTGCTATGAAATTATATGAATAAAAGATTTTGTTAAAATAAGTCCAGGAAATATTTGTAAAAAAGTAATACAACAATAAATACAGAGCTACAATGAGAATGCATAATATAAAACTGAAAAACTTAAAAAGTCACAAATTGCATTATCTTCCAGATTGTTATATATTGACCCTCGACCGAACCGTCAATCAAGAGATGCACCTGTGTAAATAAGCGGAAGAACAGCGGAAGCAGGTGGACGGTAGAATATAATATAATCAGGTGCCCGGGAGATAGGATGCTGAAGTGAGAACCAGCTGCAGATTGAGGGCTTTGGGCCCTTAGTGACCCCTAGTTGAACGACCCAAGCCAAGATGCGAAAGAAGTGCTGCTATGGTCGAGAGAAGAACTTGGGTCAATATAGCAGTCCGTCCTTGTCTCCACTCATTTCTCATACACAACAAACATCACCTTTTCGAAAATAAAGTGTGAGAGATTTATATTTTTATAAAGAAGTGTATTCGTTCGTTATTGAAGTCATCATTATCAGTTGATTATGTTCCTGTGTATATTTGTATATGTATACGTCCAGTTGTATTATGGATATACAACATTTTGTTAAAATAAGTCCAAGAAAAATTTGTAAAAAAGTAATACAACAATAAATAAAGAGCTACAATGAGAATACATAATATAAAACTGAAAAACTTACAACTTAAAAAGTCCAGATTGTTGACAATGATGTCCAGATTGTTGACAATGATGTGATGAATGTTCCAAGGAGTTACTTCCGTGGTATAATTTTTTAATATCTTTTCGATCAGTCATATGAGATTAAGATACATCGTTTATTCAAGTAGCTTCAATTCTGGTGTGTTGCAAGATTTAATCTGTGTGCCATGAAAAATATATGCAAAAAAATATATCTAAAAAATGAATAAATAAAATAAAATTCCATTCTAGGAGTGGAGCAGAAATCAAACTTTTATTTTTTAATCAAAGTCCAGTTTATTTTTTAATCAAAAAAAAAAAAGGATTATGCTTGGGTTTGAAATCCTTTCATAAAAATTTGATTTAATTTTTGTTTGAAAATATACAAAGAACAATTGGTTTCCATATCAAATGATTAGGAATGAAAAATCTAGCAAAAATAGTTGCTACTTGATACATTCTCAGTGTCAATAGAAGAGTTCCTTTCACTAACAAATAAATTTTTGCTTCAGTTTTCCAATAGAAATTCGTGTAGATTGGGATATTCATCTATCACTAACTTAATATGCAAAAGGAAAAATATAAAACTATGGGTTAAATAGTACCTCAACTGTTCTTCTACCAGGATGGCTTTGGCATTAAATAACCCACAAAGTTTGATATGCCATTAAACAAGGACTCCTAACAACAAAGACAAGGACACTAGTGCTGAGTACATGAGTAAATAGTAATAAATCACTGATTGTTTTTTTTACAAAACAAAAA
This sequence comes from Sepioteuthis lessoniana, assembly GCA_963585895.1. Lineage (NCBI taxonomy): Eukaryota > Metazoa > Mollusca > Cephalopoda > Myopsida > Loliginidae > Sepioteuthis > Sepioteuthis lessoniana. Next base: position 51,884 of record CAUZXS010000797.1, on the reverse strand, counting down.
AAAATTATTATTTACAAGTATATAACAGTGATTTCTATAAGGTACTATTTACCAACCCCTCCGCTCGGGCAGGATATGACACAAGGTCAATTTTTAAGCAGTTTAACAGGTTTCAATTCAGAGTTTTCCTTCTCCTAGACTAGTTGCCTAACCAAGGCTGAAGAACCTAGTCTGTCCTACTATTTACCCATAGCTGGAGGGAGAATAATTGGATTCATACCTTCCCCAAGGGTATTAGTGCTATGTGAAATGTAATCAGTCTCGTCCAGGATTTGAACTCGAGTCGCCGTGTTCATTTCCTACGACGATAACGACTACACCACGGGCACCTCCGTGATTTCTATAAGGTAAGGTACAAATATTTCGAATCGAACATGTGTATTAATATATAATATATGTAGTGATATGACGAATATATATATATATATATATATATATATATATATATATATATATATATATATCATGTCGCGCTGGTAGCACAGATTTCCCTGACTCTCTGTCGCTATTCGTCTCTATGATCCATCGCTTGTGGCAGGTCTCCTAGACTACATCCTGTGTGCATACAGAGTTGTTGTAGATAAGTTCTTGTTAGTCGGCCCACACTTGCATGTCTGTGCGAAGGGGTCAACAAGGAGAACGTCACTTATGAGTTCGTCTTTACTTCTCCAGCAGTGTCTCCTATGTCTTTTTCACCTTGTTTGGATAGTTTTAGAGATAGGAGGTAGGTGGTCTTACAGCTGCTGTTTTGTGGGATGTTGCTTCCAGGATTTGTTCAATATAGCTTGTAGTATTCTTGTGCAGTCCTCATCGAGCTTTTTCTTTATACGCTTAGCCAGCTTTCATGTGGTGCATCCATATAGTAGAACTAACATAACTGCTGTTTGGAAGAAATTGCATTTTATTTTATTGGACTTCCATATGATTGTTAACCAATTGATGGCAGTCTGTGCCTTGTCGCATATTGATATCACTTTCAGTAGATGAGACGCTGTTACCGCGGGTCATTACCTTATCCACAAATTTCAGAGAGCCACCACTTACAGTAGGGATGGCTGCTTTTTGATTAAAACACATGTAATCCGTTTTGTCTGCAGTCACATGAAGGCCAATGCCACCTGCTGCCTGCGCCAGACAATGTAGAAGGGATTCGGCTGGAGTTGGTATTTTTGCAAGAAGCACTATGTCAACTGCGTAGTCTGTGTCCGTAATAGTTTACGCGGGGTATCGTCTGCTTCTTGCCTTTTTTAGTGTAAAGCCATTTTCTTTTATTAGATCTATTGACGTTCAAAGTACGTAGTCTTTGCAGATTAGGAACAGATATGGGGCTAATGTATCCCCTCGCAGAACACTCGCAACAATGTCAAAGAAGTCTTTGTCTCAATCCAGTAAGCGAACTTTTACTTTCGTGTTATTACATAGTATCATTAGTGACTACGAAAGTTTCTTTGGAGAGACTATACGCTCGTAATATTTCTGCCATCTTCCCTCTATTTACGGAGTCAAATGCATTGGAGAAATCTACAAATAAGAGTATTTCCTTGAGGTTTTTTGCACGAACTCTGAATATTCGACGGATTGTCAGAATCTGTGACGTTGTGGATCGCTTTCTCCGCAAAGCATTTTGATTTTTCAATTTCTGGTTCGATGCGGTTGAGTAGCAGAGCATTATAAATCTAAGCCGCTATGGAAGTAATAGTTATGCCACGGTAGTTCTTAGAGATTCCGAGTTCACCTTTCTTGAGGAGGAGGAGGAGGAGGAGGAGGAGGAGGAAGAGGATGCAGTCTTTAGTCGATCTGTCTATTATGTTCTGGTTATATAGGGCGTGGCTGATTCAGCAGAAAGTCATCGAATTTCCTTGTCTTCAATACTTCTAGGGGTGTTTCATCAAGACCGGCAGCTTTCCTGTTGTTAATTTTTCTTAGTACTCCAGTGATCTCTTCTTGAGTAAAATGTCCTAGTTTGATGTTTAGCTGGCTATTAACAATTTTAGTGATAGGTTTATCTGTAACTTTAGGGGATTTTCGAAGCGGATTTTTAAAATGTTCTTTCCACATCTGTATTCGTTCTTCTTGGCTGCCAGCTTTTAGTTTAGCTCTGGAGGTACTCATCCTTTTACTCACTTCATTTACTGTCTGCCATGTTATTCGAAATTTTCTATCTTCTATCGTGTTTTTATCTTTATTGATCTAACCTTGAAAGTATTCTATTCGTTCTTTGTTATGCTTTAATTAGGTTTCTTTGTGCCTTCTTAAGTTCCTGAACGTTGCCATAAGTTGGGTTTCTTTTATTACATGCTTTCACGTTATCTCGTTTTTTCCTAACTGCTAATATCTCCCACGGAACTCTATGTTTGGTTCTTAGTTTAATTGGTATGCATTCTGCTGATGCATTCATGTGATCGTTGACTAAGTTCTCATATTCGTCATTCAGAGTAAGTGTTTCGGGTATTCCCTGAAGAGTATCGAATTCGTTTCTTAGCGCTATTGAATATTTATCGCCAATATCTATTGTTAAGCATGGAAACCACATACTATAACTGGTCCTCACTAAATATATGACATACGATACATATATAATAATATTCATATTACATATAATGCGAACGGTCCTAGTTTAATGTCTAATTGTTTGCTAATTATTCTGGTGATTGGTTCATGCGTTATTTTTGGTGGGTTTCCAAGTAAGTTTTCGAAGTGCTGTTTCCACAGTTTTATTCTTTCTTGTTGGTTTGCTGCTTTAAGTTTTGCTTTGGCTGTGTTCTTTCTTCTGCTCACTTCGTTTATTGTTTGCCAGGCTATTCTAGATTGTCTATCTTCCACCGAGTCTCTAATCCTATCTATCTGATTTTGAATGTATTCTGTCTGTTCCTTTATATATATGCCTGCTAATTGATATTGTGCCGTTTTTAGTTTTAAGGCATTTGTGTTTGTTTGGTTTTTTCGATAGTTTTTGGAGGCTGTTTTCACTAGTGCACGTTTTTCTCTCACCGCTAAAGTTTCCCATGGGACTCTATATTTAGTTTTAATTTTTGTTGGAATGTGTTTTGCTGCTGCCTCGAGGTGTGCATTGACGAAATTTTCATATTCGTCGTTTGGTGTACTTTTTTCCGTCTTTTCTTGTAGTGTTTCGAATCTGTTTCTTAATTCTAATACGTATTTATCTCTTATATCTTTGTTGTTTAATAGGGCCCAGTCATAGTGTTTGGTGGTCGCTGTTCGTTTAGCGTTTTTTCGTCGGCTTAATCGTATTTTCGCCGTGACTATTCGGTGATCGGTGGACACACCCTCAAAAGAGGAGTATGCCTCGCAATTCAATGCACTATTTTTCCATTTCTTGTTTATAAGGACGTAGTCTATCTGAGCTTTAGTATTGTTTGCGTACGTGTATGTCCATAGTTTGCCCTCTCTTTTTTGGTAGTTTGTATTGAGGCATGCTAATCTATTTTCTATCATGAAATCTGTTAGATGTTGCCCATTCCTATTTGACGTGTTGTGGAGGCTGTATTTGTTGTTTCCGTTTTTCTCGATTTGGGCATTCATGTCTCCGCCAATGACTAACATGTTGTGTTTCGGGATGCTACGCACTAATGAGGATAACTCATCGTAGAAGGTGACTAGTTCATTTTCTTCACTAACATTGGTGGGGCTGTAGCATGAGATGATTGTTGCTCTGGGGTTTCCGTTAAATGTAGCTGCCATCATTCTAGGTTGTATTTTCTCAACGCTATTAAGCGTTTTTAATGCTCTAGGTCCTATAAGTAATCCTACCCCTCCTACTGCGACGTTGACAGAGTTTTTCCATGCGGATACAGTGGCGAGCGACCAGCCATTGCCAGTTTCGTGATATTTGATATCTTCTGTGTGCGTGTATCTGTGTTCTTGTATGCATATTATGTCTATCTTATGTTCTTCGGCCGATGCGATTAGCTCTGGGAGTTGTCCTATTCTATTTAAGGTTCTTACGTTAAATGTGGCTATTTGTAGTGTTTGCTTGCATTTTAGTAGTTTTGATTGTTTGAGCTCTGTAGCTGATTTTTCGAACACCGAGGCCAGGGCTCCAACCTCAGCAGGACGCGCCCCTTTTTTACCCGCGCGAAGAGCGATGCGGTTTGTGTATGTGGTTTGAGTGTGGGTCATGGTTATCTTTCGATGGCTGTTTTATTCTCTTCTATAGAAGCCACTCTTATAGAGGAGTAGCAGTAGTTCCCCGATCGAACTAGCGATCCTGAGCGTAAAGTCGTCAAACTCACGTCCAGGACCCGTTTAGGTATTGAGTTTGGTCGTCCATGGGTTTATTCAAATACCTTTACGTACATCATGCTGCTTCCCATGTGTACGCAAAAAAAAAAAAAAAAAAAAAAAAGGGGGTAATTTTGGTTTTAAGTTTTTAAGTTTTAACTTAGTTAAAGTCCAATATTAAGGTACTTTCGTATGACTTTCAATGGTACTGACTTGTGTTTTTTTTTGTTTTTTTTTGCTGTATTGGGACTTTTCCTAGGTTTTTCAATTTTTTTTTTTTTTTTTTTTTTTTTTACACTACAGTTGGTAACCTAGCAGGCTTCAGGAATTATAGAGCTTAAAGGATTATTTTTTTTTGGGGGGGGGCTATGGTAGCATTAGGTGTTTTAGGCTTTTTCTTTTTCTTCTAAACTACTGTTAGGGCTTTCTTTACGAATTTTTAAATTATTCGATAGAAGACATTCAAAAACATTCTGCCTTGTTCGCTGACATGTGGAAAGTCTAAACATCAATTTGGCTTTATAGTAGAGTAAGCGTGTCTTTACATTTAAAACGCATAGTTTAAGCATTATTTCACAAACAAAATACAGCATAACATTTTGTAAAATTCAGCATTTTAAATTGATAGGACTTAAAGACATACTGACCAATATTGATATATTACTTCCAGTTGGCTCCTGAGTTCAAATGCTTCTTCCTCGTTTTGACTTTTATTTACTACTGAAATTTTAGGTAGCTTTGGGAGGCGGTCTACTGGAGGAGGGGGAATTCATTTCATTTTTTTTTTCTTTTTTTTTCCCCCCTTTCTCGAGGGGGGGGGGCTAAAGAATAAAACTGTGGAAACAGCACTTCGAAAACTTACTTGGAAACCCACCAAAAATAACGCATGAACCAATCACCAGAATAATTAGCAAACAATTAGACATTAAACTAGGACCGTTCACACAAGAAAAACTCGACTCGGTTCTCAGAAAAATTAAAAATAGGAAAGCTGCAGGGCTGGACGAAATTCCCCCGGAAGTATGGAAGACCAGACAATTCGACGACATACTGCTCCGACACTGCAACGCAGTATACAATCAAAATCCGATAGATAGATGGATGAAGGGATGCATACTCCCCTTCCCTAAAAAGGGGGACCTCGGATTAGCCAAAAACTACCGAGGCATAACACTTACATCCATAGCTGCCAAAATCTACAATGCCCTACTACGAAACCGAATAGAACCCAAAATCGACAACATACTTAGAAAAAACCAAAATGGCTTCCGAAGAAATAGATCCACGACCTCACAAATATTCACCATCCGCAGAATCCTTGAAGGTGTACGGGCAAAGAACCTACAAGCGACATTAATATTTGTCGACTTTACCAAGGCTTTCGACTCCATTCACAGAGGAAAGATGGAACAAATCCTACTAGCGTACGGCATACCTAAAGAAACCGTAGCGGCAATAATGATTCTCTATAGAAACACTAAAGTAAAAATACGATCACCAGATGGAGACACAGAATACTTTGACATTGTAGCAGGAGTACTACAAGGGGACACGCTGGCCCCGTACCTCTTTATCATTTGTCTAGACTACGTACTTAGAACATCGATTGACAAAATCAAAGAGAATGGCTTCGAACTGACGAAGAAAAGAAGCAGAAGATACCCCGCAACAACAATTACCGACGCCGACTACGCCGATGACATAGCGATACTGGCAAATACACCTGACCAAGCCGAAACACTTCTGCATAGTTTGGAACGAGCAGCAGCAAGCATAGGCCTCTATGTTAATGCACACAAAACGGAATACATGTGCTATAACCAAACGGGGGACATCTCCACTCTAGAAGGAACCCCACTTAAACTAGTAGACAAATTCACGTACCTAGGAAGCAGCGTCGAATCAACCGAAAAGGACATCGAAACGAGGCTAACGAAAGCATGGACAGCTATCGATAGGCTATCGATTATATGGAAATCAGACCTGGCCGATAAAATGAAACGCAGTTTCTTCCAGGCAGCGGTCACATCGATACTGCTCTATGGATGCACTACATGGACGCTAACAAAACGGCTGGAGAAGAAACTAGATGGCAATTACACAAGAATGCTGCGTGCAATCCTGAACAAGTCCTGGCAGCAGCACCCCACAAGACACTAACTGTACGGCCACCTTCCCCCTATCACGAAAACTATTCAAGTTAGACGAACCAGACATGCAGGACACTGCTGGAGAAGCAGAGATGAACTCATAAGAGATGTACTCTTATGGATCCCCACACATGGCCGCGCAAAAGCAGGGCGACCAGCTCGAACGTACATTTAGCAGCTATGTGAGGATACAGGGTGTTGTCCTGAAGACCTACCTAGGGCGATGAACGATAGGGAGGAGTAGCGAGAAAGGGTCAGGGATATCCGTGCTACCAGCACGATCTGATGATGATGACATATAATGCATATAACATACAATTGATCAGACAGGTTTCTTTAGACTAATGAACATGTCACACCAACAGTACATTTAACTAATCTTATCGTATATATATATATATATATATATATATATATATATATATATATATATATATATATATACCAACCCCTCAACTCGGGCAGGATATGACACAAGGTCAATTTTTAAGC
>CAUZXS010000797.1:0-40000 GCA_963585895.1 Sepioteuthis lessoniana | reverse complement strand
AATTCCAAAGCCATCCTTCTTGTAGAACAGCAGTGATGCTATTTAACTCATAGCTGGGAGGATAAGGGGATTCATACCTTTCCCAAGGGTATTTGCCCGAAAGTGAACGTAATAGCGCGACTGGAGTTCGAACTCGCTTACTACGATTCCGGAGTCCAGCGCTTTAACCATGGGATAGGAGTATTCAATATGAGTGCTCAATACTAACGGCTATTGATGTATAATTAAATTGGGATTTACAATATATCAACACTCAACGTGTAGAGTTAGGAAATCTTTTATATAAAGAGAAAAGAAAAAAGTTCAATTTCTTGGTATTTGGAATAAATTTATAATGATACCAAGAAAGTGAACTTTTTTCTTTTGTCTTTATATATATATACATGTTAATGAGGGAGCTATCCCCTTGTTTGGTACGGGCACCTTAGAATTGGGTACACATTACCATTGTACACCGACAAGTCACACACGTGACGCCGTTAGAAGGGTTGACCTTTTTATTACTATTTCTCTGAGCAGAACACACGTGTTGCCTGACAAAGCTGCGATTTTAGACTTTGCGAAGGGGGCATTCTTTGAGGCTAACAGAGGTAAGAATCACACACTGTATCTGTATTTGCCCGAGTTATTGATCTGTGTGAAAGGGGTTACAGAAGTTGTTTTCTGTTTTGTTTTTAGTTTCACGGTCAAAGAAGGGTCAAAGGAGGGTTTAAAGAAGGAACGAAGACCCATTGCGAATAGACAACTTATTTACCAGTCGAGCCTTTTACCTCATTTTTTGCCTCATGGTGCTACCGTTACAATACATATATATCTCTGTGTATATATGTGTATGTGCGTGCGTGTGTGTGAATATAGTCAAAGCATACAACATTGCGCATATACCATCTCATAATGTTATTTGCCTATTAACATCTTTTCATCAATAGAATTGTAATGTTTTCATTTTTCCTCCAGCCATTTTTCTGGCCTTCGCTAGCTACTTTTTCACCCATCAGTGGAGAGCTTGTTTTGCAAGTTAACCAAACGGACGTGTGTTTATTTCATTAACTTAAGTTAAGTTACAAGGCCAGAAATACGCTGATTGTAGACAACGACTCAGAAAGCAATTCGTTGCAACCAATCACCATACCCTCCCGGAACCAGTCGGTAGAAGGAATCCGACGCTTCTTCTATAAGGAACCATCTCCCCTTGGCCCTGGCTTTGATAAGATTATAGGACCCACACTTTTTTCTATTTTAAGTTAAATTAGCTAAGAAAACGTAAACCAGAATATTCTAGAAAAAAGGATCCAAATCTCACTTACTTAGAATATCTTTAAGCCAATCAGCAAACACATAAAAATTAGAACATTCTCGAAAAAACGGATCAAAAAACGGATCAAAGATTTTTCATAGAACCAAAAAATAGGCGCCACAGTAAATAAGTAATTTCTACAATTCTCATTGGTTAGATCAGGTGACAAATTGTGTTTATTCATACGTCCACGCATTTAAAATTTAGTTGACCCGAAATAAAATCTACCTGCGTAAACTTCGAATATATTATTTCGATCCACTCAAAGAGTATAAGAACCCAGAATTTTTTAGTTCAAAGAAGAGGCAGCACACGGAGGCGACTCGCAGGCGACAAGAGACGACATACATGGAAGAAAAGTAAGAGGCACACAAATACACACCAACAGTGGGTTTGAATGGCCAATAGATTAAGTGACTTAGACATATCAGAACTCACACATCCCCGCACACATACACATATATGTAAGTACGAGTTGACCTTTCTCTTTATCACTGTTATTCTTGACAAAAAGTATTCTTGTTTTGACATACAAACACACACACACACACGCGCGCGCGCGCACGCTACACACACAGACACACACCTCTATACATAGCAAGAATTTATGAACATTACTACCTTTGTATTTGTTATTTTTACAGTTGTGATAAAGTTGTAGCGTAGATTTTATTTACATACACAAAATTCGCGCCCACATTTTATAAACAATCAACAAAGAAAACAATTTAGAATATTCTAAAAAAAAAAAAAGGATCAAAACCACATACACAAAATTCGCGCCCACATTTTTTAAACAATCAACAAAGAAAACAATTTAGAATATTCTAAAAAAAGGATCAAAACCACATACACAAAATTCGCGCCCACATTTTTTAACCAATCAACAAAGAAAACAATTTAGAACATTCTAGAAAAAAAGGATCAAAACCACGTACACAAAATTCGCGCCCATAGATTTTTAAACCAATCAAGTATTTTCCCCCCAAAAAAAACATTCATACTCGTTTTGATCCACTTAGGGGTTATAAAAAGAAAGCGATGAACTAATTCTACAGATCGCCGCTGATGACAGAATGAAGCTACGCTACTGAACTGTTCCCTTACTCCACCAAAACTTGAGAGGCAACATGCTGTCAAGCAATAACATATTCCCCTTTCTTCTTACACCAAAGACAAACAAAGGGAAAAGTACTACAACAGAAATTAAACACTGGACAAGCGGGCGAAAATAACAACAACAATATTGTGAGTTCCTTTGCATATTATTCGATCTGAATAATAAACCTTTATTTTACAGTTATTCTGGTGTTGTTTTTGTTTTGTTAGGGAAATTATTTGCGAGGAACACGTCCTACCTCAAAACTTTGTTTTATACATCCGACACATTTCGCAATATCCCCGACAAAGTAAAATTGTTATTTCTTTTTAACATTCTTGTTTTTGTCAATTTTCTTTCGTCTACATTTGTTTGTACAAATTATGTTGTATATTGTGGAACTGGCACTCTGATTTACATCTTAGAGAAATACTTATCCCTCCACAACTTCTTCACGCCGCTGTCGAGTATTGTATTTTGCTAGTGTTATAATGATTTCCATTTCATTCCCAACCTCCGTTTTGGTTATCAGTAACCTTTTTTTGATTACAACATGGATATTCAAACCTTCGTGCATCAATCTTGATGGCAAAACACCTAGAAAAGTAGTATAGTAGTGCTGGTAACATATGTACAATAATATTTTTAATATATATTTAGTATTAGGTTATATTGGTATTACGTTACTTCCTCGCTAAGGGTAAAAGGTAAACAAAGGAATGAGATGAAGAAGCAAGAAGACGAAGATACCGTTAGGTTTTATATGAAGGTTTTTAATGGTAGCATAGAATTAAGGGTTTACGTTTATACTGCAAGTCTCGTAGGAAGGAAAGAAGTAAGGAAACGAAATGAAGTTATGATAGAGTTGAGAAAGCATTTTAGCAGCTAAATGCCTAAGCGAAAAGTGCATCGTTAGGTTAAGGCATAGCTGAATGTGCGAGGGAAATATGTTCGCCATAGTGTAGCAAAAGTCGTGTTTGCTGTTTGAGGATAGAAACGATTGTAGTCACCGTGAGTTTGTGGTTGTTTCGGGGAGAAGCTTGAATGTCTCCAGAAAATGTTGCCAAGAGGTGAAGTAGCTAGGTCTCGGAGCGAAATTTTGCATTGCAGTCGAAATAGCCGATACTCGAGGGGACTAAGAGTTCTTCCTGTGTGTGGCTTATTGAATTCATCTAATTCATATTCAACTGGGAATCCTTGGTCTAAGAGAATAGACGCAAGGGGTTCATAAATTAGACGATTTTCCTCATGGTGGTGTGATGCTGCTGCTGCTATTGAAGAGCAGACAGTAAGACGTCGGTACTGAATGAAGTTCTGAGAAAGTGAGAGTGTTTGACGGCTTCCCCAATTTCTGCTGCCCGGAAAGATGATCCGGGTTGAATAGATTAGTCATCCTGATTGGGTGAAATTATGCATCGACCCTAACGGTCGAATTAAATTATGCGCTAAACAAAAATACGAAATTCTTTCTGCTACAGCTTTATCAACATTCTCTGCTAACAAAGCGACTTTGTTTGAAATAAACCAGCTGTATGTCACTCGGTTAAAAATGTATCAAAATTTTTTTATCTTGCTAAACAATATCTTTGTTTATCATAGGATTTCCCGGAGACGAAAATTAAAGACTCCTCGCCAGAGACAGTTCTGATGCCCTAGTATGATTGACGAGGCATGTCATCCGCGTTCGGTCACTCAATGATACAAGTGACAACTTCACAAGAAATCTCAGCTTCATTTTTATCTAGCCAAAATTTCTGTTTTTCCTAAATACACTTACCAGGAAAAAGATAACACTGTTGGGAAACTAAACATAGTGGTCTCCCTTTTTGGGAGCTGTAGGCGGAGCTTCCGAGAATCACGTGACCGATCATGTGACATTTCGAGAAGCGAGTTCTACTTTTTTTTTAATGGCAGACACCGTCTAGAAAGGACCTGCCTTTCATCTCCGAACAGAATATGCATGCAAATTATCCTATGTGGGCCTTTTCCCGACACCAGCAGATATATAAGTTTTTAACCGCTGTTATCAGCGTGACCTTGAGTGTGGAACAGCTTATGTACTTTTTTACACTTTGGGACAGTATGTCATGTTTCTTAAATAAGTGTACAATGCATGACATGTTTCTTAATCATGTATACCGTGTCTGTATATAAAATGTATGTCGTTGTAGTGTAAATGGACTTTTTTCCCCTTATTGAAATATTCTGTGTTAGTTTGATTCTTCGATAGACTAATGCATTATAGGAATAGGACGGTAGTAGTCTTACTGAATACCACACACATCCACAAATTCTCATAACACAATTCTTGGTGGCATTTAAATAAACCAGGTCTATATCACCTGGCCAAAAGTGTATCAAAAAAATTTATCTAGTGGAACAATCTCTTTATTATGTGATTTCCCAGAGAAGTACGCGAGGAACCTTTCCTCCTACCTTCTTAGTAATTCTTTCTTATCTCTTCTGTTTGTGCTGTTACCATTATCTTAATGCTAATTGCCATGTCGATGTTCCTAGGCAAAAAGGCGGTCCGTACACTAGCCAATCAATATTGGTTCTATCAAGATTCTCTGCTAACAAAGGGACTTTGTTTGAAATAAACCAGCTCTATATCACCTGGCCAAAAATGTATCAAAAAAATTTATCTAGTGAAACAATATTTTTATTATGGGTTTTCCCAGAGATGAAAATTAGGGACTCTTGTCAGAGGCAGTCCAGATACCCCAATATGATTGATAAGGCATGTTGTTCCCATTTGATCAATCTCCAGTACAAGCGACATCCTCTCAAGAAACCTCGACTAAAAATTTTTTTTTATCAAGTCCCAATTTTGCTTTTCCTAAGAACACTTATCAGAAAAAAGATAACACAATTCTTGGTCACATTTAATACACTACACATGCAGAAGTTTGTTGACTCTGTCAACTTCTGGTTATTATTTTCTCCATTCTCCATCGATAGACATCTAAACTTTTCCTGATTTCCAATGATTTCACACGAGGGCCATTCCCACATTCTATTTAAACTTTATTTTTGCTTTGATTCTCAATTAACTCTGTTAATTTTCAATTAATTCTTCTTAATTTTCTGTGCCTCAAATTACTATATCACATACAAACTATTCATTTACAAATCACATGTATTCAATATATATATATCAGGGGCGGAGATGGGACAAGTGCTACTCGTGCCCGGTCAATGTTATTCAAAATGGATTAAAAATCATCCATTAATTTCAAGCAAACATACTTAGTCTGATCTCAATTAAATTACGTATCTATTCAAGTTTCGATAACTAAGTAGCCAAAAGTTCATAAATACATCTTGGAATAATACAACGATGCTGTTTTGAACGGATGGTCTTTGTCCGGCCACCGTCAGATCCATTGAATATCCCATAAAATCGGCTATAATGTTGAACACGCGTAATCCGTGCCAGACACTAGACCCTTATAATAACAGTAATGTTAGCGAAATCTCGCTTTTGGCTGTAGCCAATAAGAAAGCAAGCCAGAATACCGTGCTCAAAAAAATTAGCACAACTGACAACTGTCTTGGGAAGAGGGAGAGGGACCGAGAGAGAGAGAGAGAGAGAGAGAGAGAGAGAGAGAGAGGAGGATAGCAGATTATAGCCGTCGACGACGTCATCATCATCGCTATGGTAAATGTTGGTTAAACGGCGTGTTTTAATTCGTTTTTTCACTAACAGATCTCTATTTCTTTAATGAATGTTGCATATATTACATTCTGCAACTAAAATTTGTTTATTTGAATACATTTTCAACAAATAATCTTTATTTTAAGCGAAATTGAAACTACTAGCTGTGTCTGTGTATTTTGTCATCAGTTTCTTTATTCTAATAAACATATTTTTCTCGTCATAGTAATGAACATCTTCTCTTTTCTTCTATACTTTTGAAAGGAAAAAAAATTATCTTATCTACTGTATTAACAAGACTACAAATTATATAGTATCTTGATTGTTTACAAAAAAAAAAAACCATGCAAGGTACGTTTGTCAATCTATGCTATACAATAGAGAATCACGTAATAGCAACTATGATGACTTACTTTGGGTCCACGGACCACGGGTTGGGAACTGAAGTTGACAGAGGGCGGGGGGGCATGAGTAGCAAAAATAGGCTAGAGTCGCCACTGATATATATATATATATATATATATATAAACAGGATATGACATTCAATAACCTACAAAGGTTGATATCCCATAAAACACAACCAACCAATCAGCCTTATTTATAGAGAGCCCAGTTGTCTGGGGCTGTAGAATAAACCAACTGCATATCTGCAGAGGTGTAAGACTTCCTCTACAAGTGTCCTGGATATGACATTAAACCATCTGATGGTGAGGCTCCAGTGATGGTGAAAATTTGCGGAATGTGGAGTACCTCTTCATTGTCATCACTCCCAAGTCCACTCAGGTCCAAAGTGCAAACAAATGACTTACTCTAACTTTCGATTAACCCTTCTTAATCTTCAGTACCTCGAGTTACTATATCACAATCTGACATCTGACTATGTCAGAATATGGCACAAGGCCGTTTTATGGTAGGGGCTAGGCACGAATCGAGATTCATGCATGGTAGGTGCAAAAATTATTGACCCCGTCAGCATTCTCCTTTCGGGGCGTCTCAGGCAATTAGCAATAAACTTAGTCATTGAAGGAAGCAAAGACATGGGGGCCCCTAAGGACAAGGTGTTATAGGTGTGGGATGAACTGCTTTCAAGTCTGTGAGTGCTTTTTTTATACCTCAGCAAAGGTAAAAAAAAAATCGGCTCCGAAAATAAACTCACAAATAACCAATCAGAAACCTTCCTGGGAGGAAAGGTTTCTGATTGGATAATTTTTTTTTTTTTTTTTGTGAGTTTATTTTTACATTTCAGTCGGATGCATGAGCTGGGCCTACATGCGCAGTAACCTGTTTTATTCATTTTGTAATGAGTCACAGTTCAGACAACATCCGGTTAATGTAACATTTTTGTCAAGCGAAATGTATGCACGTTGGATTTTCTTCCCAAGTGTTTTTTTTATTTATTCATTTTTTCATTTTACTGGTGAGTTGCTTCGAAATGTATAAGTAAATCAGAAGAGATTTAGATTGAAGTTGTATAATGTGGGAGTTAAAAAAAGAAATTTTAAAAATTCAAAAGTAGCAGTTTGCAGAAGGCCTCTGACAGGAAGCGAAATCGGCACATATCTGGTGGGATGGGCTTCCTGGAGCCAAAAGAGATATTCTCTCAGTAAGCTGTTATCCCTGCTACTGAAAGGACTTTTCTCACTCGGCTGCTAACAAGGTAGCATATGTGCTCGTCAAATCCCCGACTTTGCGGTAGGTTGTGTCTCCTGTTAGCAGCCGTCTCTGCTAAACATACCTCACTGAAAATACCATCTACTGGACACACCATAAACTTCACTGAAAATCAATCTCTAATATATTTCAACGCCTTATCTAAGAGACACAACTATTTCTACTGGTACAGAAAAACGTCTACGCCACAAAATAGTAGGGAAAATATCCTTGTCTCTTTCCTTCTGTCCTCCATTCTCTTGCAAGCCTCTCACAGACAAAAGAACCCAAGTTAATGGGGTAAGAAGAAGAAAAAGGAATCAGATATGAAACTCAAAATTATCTAAATAGAAGACAACTAGACAACTAGCAAACGCTGACCACCTACACCGCGAATAAATAAAAACCTTCTTCTGCAACGTAATAACATTAACAAACCTTTGGTTCCAATACAGAATGTCTTCCTTGGAATTTAATGATTTCTATATTATTTGAGAAAATTTTCTTGTATAACTCGACTGTACTTGTATCTTTGTATGCTGATTGTGTTATCGATTCATAGATGATAAAATTAAAATGTTTATTCAATTCATTCATATTCAATCTGGACAAAACACAGCTTGTAAAACAACAATATTTAGTACATTAAAAATGTCTTTAAAAAATGATACATAAATTCAAGCATTCCAGAGGTGGCAAGTTTTAGTCAGAGACCAGTTCACGAACCAACAGTCCGTCAATTCCTTGTAAAAGTTTTAGGCTTTTCTATCTCTTGATGTCTAGTGTCTGGCGCAAGGCAATCTTAAATGGTAGTTATATTTGCTTTCCACAATCCCTGGTACTACTTCCTTGGTGCTTATTGCGTTAAGCTACTGTAGGGGAAAGAAAATTTCGTATTTTAGTTTGATGCACAATTTAATTCGACACTTAATTTCATCCAATCAGGATGACTTATCCTATTCAACCCGGATCTCCTTTTCCCGGGCAGCAGATTGGGTAAGCTGTCAAACACAGTCTCTTTAGCTGGAAACGCCGCCCAGTGCAGACGTCTCACTGGGGGCTCTTAAATAGCAGCAGCAGCAGCATGGACACATGAGGGAACCTATCTAATTTATGGATTCCTTGCAAGGAATCCCAGTTGAATATAAATTAGATACATTCAACATGCCTCACACAGGCACAACTTTATGTCACCCCCAAAATTGGCTATGTCAACGCGATGCCTTTATTCCGCGCTCGATACATAGCTCTCAATTCATCTCTGGACTACTTTAATGGAGACCAACTCACGCCTCTCCACCAGACGGACAAAAACCACGGTGACTCTAAAGTTCAATTCCTCCAACGGCAACATGGCTTTCGCTAAACTACAGCGAACACAATCTCTCGCACGTCCGACGACACACGCTGCCATCTCAACCTTCTCAACTTCTCATAACGCCATTTCGTCTCCTTACTCACAAGCTTTCCACGAGTCTTGCAGCACAAACACAAACTACATTTTCCATGCTTCAAATAAAACCTATTCCTACAAACATCGGCATCTTACTTCTTCACCTTTCCTTTACTTACTCTTAAAACTTAGCGAGGGAATAACAACACTTAGCGAGGAAACAACTCAACGTAACCACACATACGTTACACCATCTTCCTCGCTAAACACAAACAAACTTCCCTCTCGCTAACAATAACAATTTCACTACGCCAAAACCTACTGCAAACCTACTTTGCTTTTTTCACAGTATCAGCTTTCTTCGCTTTCGATACTCAGGGTAGTCTGGGACAAGGTCAAAGAACCAGAGCTTTGGGGGAAACTGCTCACCGATTCACATGTTGTTCTTCCCTTTATCTCTCGTGGTCTACGGCAGTAAGGGACAAACTCTGTCCTTTTATGTATATCTTCATCTGAGGGTATGGACAGGGGAACAAACAAAATCAATTTTCTCCTAATTTGAATTTCAATAATTTTTGCTGATGTGTATTATTTCGAGATTGTTAAAATAAAATAAAATCCATATTCAAAGTTTTTTTTTACATATCTTTTTGTTTGCTTTATCAATTTATTGATGATATAATTGAAATGTTTATTCAGTTGATACATATTCAGTCAAGATTCATCTTTTTATCCATACCATCAAGTTTCCTTGTTTTTCCTTTGTCAGTTTTAACTGACATTTAATTGCCAATCCAAAGAACTTTAAGATGTCTGTTGATAACTGTAGAAGATCTGGGCATTTACTCAGCATAAATGTTGCCGATAGGAACGAAAACAACAACGATCCGCATGGAAATCGTTATGGCCTCAATGGACTACTATTTTCTTCCACCCCTTCTTCTTTCTTCTCTTTTTCCTCCTTCTCGCGTTTTTCCTCGTCATCTACTTCTTTCTCTTTTCTTCTTCCTCCTCATCATCTACATCTTTTTCTTCCTCCTCATCTACTTCTTTTTTCTCATCTTCTTCCTCCTCTTCACCTACTTCGCTTTCCTCCTCTTCTTCCTTCTCCTCATCTATTTCTTTCTCACTTCTTCTTCCTCCTCATCATCTACTTCTTTTTCCGCCTCCTCATCTACTTCTTTTTCCTCATCTTTTTCCATCCTCTTCATCTATTTCTTTTTCTCCACCTCTTCCTCCTCCCCATCGACTTCTTTTTCCTCCTCCTCATCTACTTCTTTTTCCTCATCTTCTTCCTCGTTTTCATCTACTTCTTTCTCTCCACTTCTTCCTCCTCCTCATCTACTTCTTTTTCCTCATCTTCTTCCTCGTTTTCATCTACTTCTTTCTCTCCTCTTCTTTACCTTATCTACTTCTTCTTCCCCCTCATTTACTTCTTTCGCTCCACCTCTTTCTCTCTTCTTATTCTTCCTCAATATTTCTTTCTTCTTCTTCATCCCCCTCTTATTCTTCCTTCTCCTCTTACTTTTCCCTCACCTCTTCCTCGTCTTTTCTTTTTCTTTCTCCGCCTCTTCTTTTTCTTTCATCTTTCTTCCTCTTCTTTTCTTCTTTTTCCTTCTTCTCCTCTTCTTTTTTCTTCACATTTCAACCTCTTCTTTTCTTTTTCCTCCTCCTCTTCTTTTTCTTTCACCTGTCTACCCCTTCTTTTTTCTTCCTCTTCTTCCTTCTCTTCTTTTTCCTTCACCTTTTTCTTTTCTTCTTCTTCCTCCTCCACCATCTCTTCTTTTTCCTTCACCTTTCTTTTTTCCCTCTTCCTCCTCCACCTTCTACTCTTCTTTTTCCTTCACCTTTCTGCCTCTCCTTTTCTTCTTCTACCTTCTCTTCTTTTTCCTTCACCTTTCTTTTCCCCCTCTTCCTCCTCCACCTTCTACTCTTCTTTTTCCTTCACCTTTCTGCCTCTCTATTTCTTCTTCTACCTTCTCTTCTTTTTCCTTCACCTTTCTTTTTTCCCACTTCCTCCTCCACCTTCTACTCTTCTTTTTCCTTCACTTTTCTGCCTCTCCTTTTCTTCTTCTACCTTCTCTTCTTTTTCCTTCACCTTTCTTTTTTTCCTCTTCCTCCTCCACCTTCTACTCTTCTTTTTCCTTCATCTTTCTGCCTCTCTATTTCTTCTTCTACCTTCTCTTCTTTTTCCTTCACCTTTCTTTTCCCCCTCTTCCTCCTCCACCTTCTACTCTTCTTTTTCCTTCACCTTTCTGCCTCTCCTTTTCTTCTTCTACCTTCTCTTCTTTTTCCTTCACCTTTCTTCATCTTCTTCCTCCTCCTCCTCCAGGAAAAACAGTGTAGAGAAGAGAAAAATCTCGTATTTTTTTTGGCGCGCAATTTAATTCAACACTGAATTTCACCCAATCAGGATGACTTCTCCTATTCAGCCCGGACCTTCATTTCCGGCTAGCAAAACGGGTGAGCGGCCAAAACCTCTCTCTTCAGCTTGAGACGGCGACTAGAACAGACGTGTCTCTGTTCGTCCCTGCTTAGCGATGCTTTTTAGCTAAACAAGCCACCCAGTGGGGACATCTCACTGTGGCTTTAACACTAGCAGCAGCAACATGGACACTCAACGAGGGAACCATCTAATTTATGGATTCTTTGCGTCTAATATATTTTAGACCAAGGAATCCCAGTTGAATATGAATTAGATACATTCAATATGCCTCACACAGGCACAACTTTATGTCACCCAAAATTGGCTATGTCGACCTGAGCGTAATCCCGCTCTCGACACACTAGCTCTCATTTCACCTCTGGTCCACATTAATGGAGATAACGCCTACTCTCCCCAATTACCAGACACACAAAACTACACGGTGACCTTGAATACTTCCCTCACACGTCCAACAACACGCTGCCATCTCCACATCCCGCTAAGCTATCGCGTCTCCAAAACCAACAAGCCTAAACACCACGAGTCTTGCAGCACCAAGAACAAACCAAATATTCAAAGCTGCAAATAAAGAACTTTCGCTGTTGTGTGTGTGTTGTTAAAGCAAAGTTTCGTAATTCATTAGTTGCCTTAAAAAATATAGCGCTAAACAATTAACCATTTCACTCACCGCGCTAAAACAGTGAAGCACAAAGGTTAAAAGTTCCCGATTTACTCGTCTACCTGTTTTTAAGGCGTTTAGGCGAGAATCGCACAGTTCGTGCCGGTCGACTTCCTATATGCACAGCACAGGCGATCTTAGGTCGTTTAGGTGGGAGAGAGCGATTGGCCGCGTTCCTTTCAGTGCAAAATTTAAAAATCAAAATCCCCAATAGAAAAAACCTTTTTCTACTTCCATTGCCGACTCCAAATGAATATTACCTGCAATAAAGTAAACATTACAACCAATACAGTAAACTTTTCTTTTTCCCCAAAGGATTATCACAAATCCACCTCTTTATCTGAGTCGGACTAAAGCAGCTTTAAGAAATTCAAATTGATGAATGTGTATAAATTTGCCTTTGTAGCTTTTAACCTTTTTCATGACTTTGCTCAGATCTTCAGGGTCAACTAATCCATTCGAGTTAGATATATATTCCACATTTGTATTATAAAAATGAAATGTCAAAATTATTAACAATGACTAATCTTGCTTATATTTGTAATATTATTTCCATCTTATTTGTAATATTATTTTCAGATCATTTATAATATTATTTCCATATTATTTCTAATATTATTTGTAATATTGTTTCCATCTTATTTGTAATATTATTTCCATATTATTTGTAATATCATTTCCATATTATTTGTAATATTATTTTCATATCATTTATAATATAATTTCCATATTATTTCTAATATTATTTGTAATATTGTTTCCATCTTATTTGTAATATTATTTCCATATTATTTGTAATATCATTTCCATATTATTTGTATATTATTTCCATATTTTTTGTAATATCATTTCCATATTTTTTGTAATATCATTTCCCTATTATTTGTAATATTATTTCATATTATTTGTATACTATTTCCATATTTTTCGTAATATTGTTTCCATATCATTTGTAATATTATTTCCATATTATTTCTAATATTATTTGTAATATTACTTCCATCTTATTTGTAATATTATTTCCATATTATTTGTAATATTATTTCCATATTATTTCTAATATTATTTTCATATCATTTATCATATAATTTCCATATTATTTCTAATATTATTTGTAATATTGTTTCCATCTTATTTGTAATATTATTTCCATATTATTTGTAATATCATTTCCATATTATTTGTATATTATTTCCATATTTTTTGTAATATCATTTCCATATTTTTTGTAATATCATTTCCATATTATTTGTAATATTATTTCATATTATTTGTATACTATTTCCATATTTTTCGTAATATTGTTTCCATATAATTTGTAATATTATTTCCATATTATTTCTAATATTATTTGTAATATTACTTCCATCTTATTTGTAATATTATTTCCATATTATTTGTAATATTGTTTCCATATCATTTCTAATATTATTTCCATATTATTTGTAATATTATTTCCATATTATTTGTAATATCATTTCCATATTATTTCTAATATTATTTCCATATTATTTGTAATATTATTTCCATATCATTTGTAATATTATTTCCATCTTATTTTTAATATCATTTCCATATTATTAGTAATATTGTTTCCATATCATTTCTAATATCATTTCCATATTATTTGTTATATTATTTCCATATCATTTCTAATATAATTTCTATATAATTTGATATATTATTTCCATATTATTTATAATATTATTTCCATACCCAGTAGATCGCTGAAGTTGAACTGTGATAATCCAGTGGTGTAATGAATACCGTTGTTGGAAATGGACATGGCAACCCAAATTCTAATCAAGACGAGGCTGTTTACATTTCAGTAAGCGCTAATCCCATCGGGAAAAGTATGAATCCAACTATTCCCACTCCAGCTATGGGAAAATAGTAGGGCAGACGAGGCTCTTTAACTTTGGTATGGCAACTGGTCTAGGAGAAGGAAAACTCCTAATTCAAACTTGTTAAACTTACCTAAAAATTGAACTTTGGTTACATCTCGCTCAAACGGAAGGGTTAGTAAATACATTCTCAATCAATTAATTTTGTAACACAGCCCAGTCGGCTGAGGTTTTTGAATTCACCAACTGTGTCCCTGCTGAAGTGTAAGACCCCACCAACGTGTGTCCTGGTAATGACACTAAACTATCTGATGATGAGGCTTCAGTCCTGGAGCTTTTGAGAGTCTGGAGTACCCCTTCATTACCATTACTCCCAGATCCACTCTCGCCTGGCGTGGTAATAACTGATAGGGTCTTATCTCAGGGTCAAATAGAACTTTTTGACATTTAAACTGTATGCAAACAAATGACTTACGTTAAATTGAATTATTAGAAATCGAACTCCTTAACCGTCTGTATTTAAACAAATGACTGTTGTGACAGACAGTAACCCACCCACACTCCTATTAATCTCTCTCTCTCTCTCTCTCTCTCTCTCTCTCTCTCTCTCTCTCTCTCTCTCTCGCTGCGCAGTTTGATAGCACCAGGAGCCGAAAGAACCGAAACGTTAACATAAAAATAAGAAGACAATTCTGATTGGATAAAACTTGCCCATCAAAGAATGGAGAAATCGCAGGAATACCAACCGATTTTGACAACACGATGATTTTTCTTAGAAAAGATAGTTGCTGAAAATGGTTTGAAAGGAGAAGATGCACTTATATGTGAGTGCATACAATAACCAGCCCGTAATCCTGAGAAAAACTATGAAGGAAAGGAAAAGTGGGGTAACCGTCAACAACCGAACTGAAGTCAACCACGAGGAAAAGTACGAAGATAATGAACTCATGAAGTAAGCTATTCTGTGCACTGGAATGACAGTGGGTGAGAAACTCGTGAACACTATTCTGGTTATTAGGGAGAAAAATAACGAAATCAGAAGAAAGAATTTATTCCTCAGACTTCTTTGGCTTGTAGCACTACGACCTAAAAAGAAACATGGTGTAATGTTACACTTAGGTTTCAGTCGAACTCTGTGGTAACCTCACCGTGATAAAGTAACGACGACAAATCACTGTTGATTGTTGGATACGAAAGTTTTATAGCTATTCAAAATTCTAGGAGTAAACAAAAAGAGAGTGATAGCGTGAGGAATACGCTTCAACTGATTTGATAAACATATATTATAAGCAGTGCTATGTGAAAGATCCAGGGACTTAGATCTTTCTTCCTGACTGCTCACCTGTGCATGCACATTGCACCCCCACCCACCTCACATCGGGGTCTCGTCTCCTGGTCTGCAGACTGTCTGCTTCTTATGCCTCTTTCTAGTTCTTCTGACCCCAGCATCTTTGAATATCTTTTTAATATATTTTCTTCAGATTATTCCCTATGCATTTGATTAATCACCGGTAATCACAAAAACGTTTAGTGACACGTCATTGCTTAATATCAGCTGATATCTACCAAATTGTTTATTGAAATATTTTGCTTACAGCTGATTCTAAAACAAACTTTCCATCTTTAGAATGTTGCTTATTATGATATGACTGACATGTTTACGCCAAACAAGGCTTACTCAATCCCTGACCTTTACAACTCAAAACCCCGCAACTACGAACTCCAAAATTTAACCAGAAAAAGAATTTATTACTAAAATAATTTCTAAAATCCCTAATTATTTTACATGGCTGACTCATGGAGTACACTGCTTTATGCACTAGAATAGCAGTGGAAGAGAAAACCCCTAAATATAATTCTGGCAATTACGGAGAAAATAGCGAAAACAGCTGCTGAAAATGGATTGAAAGGAGGAGATGCACTTATAGGTTAGTGCTTACGTCTGTAATCCCGAGAAAAAATTTTGAAGGAAAAGTAAAGGGCAATAAAAGTCAATTACGAGAAAAAGTGCGAACATAACGAACTCATGCAGTAGACTTTTCTATGCACCGGAATCACGCTGAAAGAGGTAAAAGTCGAACCGAAAAGTCATATACGAGGAAAAGTGCGAAGTTAACGAATAATTAATAGTAAATAGAAACATTTGTGTTAGATAAAAATACTTTAAACTATCTAACCGTGTACAAAAGAATGAGCCCAGGCTCGTTTAAAAATATATCCACCAAATGAGTTTACAAATCATTTAATATATGTAAAAACAAGATTTAGCATTAAATAATCAACAATGGTTGATATGTCACAAAAACCAAACAAACATCAAACTAATAATCATATTCAACATTACTCATTCGTTTGCACACAGTTAAAGGATTCAAAGTATTGCTATGTAATACCAATAATTCAATTAAGGCACACAGTTAAACAGTTCCAAGCATTGCTATTTAACCTTAATAATTCTATTCAATATTACTCATTCGTTTGCATACAGTTAAATGGTTCCAAGTATTGCTATGTATCACTAACAATTAAATTAAACATCAGTCATTTGTTTACAAACAGTTAATGATCAAACAGTTCTATTTCAAACAATTCAGTTTAACACGTCATTCATTTGAACACAGTTTTATTTACCCATAAGACCTTACAAGTTGCTACCACAACAGGAAAGAGTGGACCTGGGAGCGATGACAGTAAAGAGGTACTTCGTGTTCCCTAAAGCTCCAGCATTACTGGAGCCTCATTATCAGATTGTCATAAACAGGACAGTCGTTGAGGGAGGGCCTTACCCCTCTGCAGAGAAGCAGTCAGTGTATTCTACAGCCCCAGCCAACTGGGTCACAGGACACTCACTGGAGCAGTTTTACCCGTCTGCAGAGATGCAGTCAGTGTATTCTACAGCTCCAACCGACTGGGCTGAGGAAATTTGATGGTTTGATTTGGTTTGTTTGGTTTTATGGCATATCAACCTTTGTAGGTTATTTAACGCCAAATCCATTTTTATGTAAATAATCTGTTCTATTTAAAACAATTCAGTTTAGCATAAGTACACAGTTTAATTGTCAAAAACATTTATTTCAAACTATTCAAGAAGTTATATGTAATAATTCAGTTAAGTGGAAATACAGTTTTAATGTCGAAAAACAGTTCAATTTGAAATAATTCAGTTAAGTGTAAGTACGTTTCTATTTCAAGCTATTCAGTTTACTCAATTCATTTTAGCATAAGTATGCTGTTAGTTCTATTTAACCCATAGATAGGGCCCTATCAGGTGCTACCACTCCGGGCCAGAGTGGACCTGGGAGCGATGGCAATGAAGGGGTACTCCGCATTCCCCAAAGCTCCAGCACTGCTGGAACTTCACCATCAGATTGTTTAGTGTCATATCCTGGACACTCGTTGGGGGGGGTCTTACCCCTCTGCAGAGGTGAGTCAATGTATTCTACAGCTACAACCGACTGGGCAAGAGGAAATTTGAGTAAACACTACAGTAAGTATGTATGCAAAGCATTTGGCCCCTACTGTTGATTTGGTGAAAGTGAGAATGGGCCAATGTAATATTTTTCGACATTTTCAGTAAATATTTTATTTTGTTTCATTTGAATTTATTACTTATAATTCTTGAAACATGAAGTTCACCAAAATAATTAGTTTCTTCAGTCTGAATGACATATCCACTTTTATGGGTTATTTTATGCCAAAGCCATCCTCGTAAAAGACAGGAAACTGTACTATTCAGCCTATAGCTGGAGGTGGGGATGAAGGAGTTTCGCCCTTTTCCAAAGGAATTAGTCCGAAAGTTAATGTAATCGCGTGACTGGAGTTTGAACTCGCTTACTATAATATCACCGTCCAGCACGTTAACCACCTCGCCGCGGGGACTCCCCTCTCCTTAAATCATCAAATAAGGCAAATAGACATTCAAATAATTTATAGGGTCAGTCTACTCGGATTTGAAAAGAAAAAAATGATAGTTGAGTGTCCTGTCCACAAATACAACACAAGTTTATGAAAATAGTAAAGTTGGCGACCGTAGTCGAGGGTAACCCGAAGGCTCCCTTTTCGATAGCTACTACACCGAGGTGTAGGGGAGGGCGCTATTCTTTTCCCTGTATTGCTCCACTTTACCCTTGATACGTACCTTATAATGCCGAGTGTTAAGCAAGATAGCATCAAGTACCATTTTTGAGTCTTTGGTATGACTCGACCAGGGATTGAACCCAGATCTCCCGGGCCATTGGTGAACACTCTAATGCGAAGAAATAATTGTACATTTATATATATATATGAACTTTTGTATTTTTCAATTTTTAAAAATTCTTCATTGTATTGTTGTAATAAGAGACCACAAGTTCCATAATTCATCAATACTTTTAAGAAGTAGTATCAGTTATAGTAATGAGTGAAGCACATATTGGCGTATGATTGCAGGAAATGGATTCAGGTATTCGCTTTCCCAATTGTCACAATAGACAATCACAGAAACTAGCAAAAACTCTTCACCTTCCCTTTCACTCGCTGCGTCTGTCGAACTAGCAGTCTTCAAAACCACTACACATGTTCGTTGCGTTCATTAAGCAGTAGTGTGAGCATTCGTTGTGTGGGTGTGGGTGAGTGCCAGTCAAAGTGCTTGCGTGCAAGATCTCCCACGAGACCGGGAGAAGACGAGGGAAGGAAGGTCCCAGAGTAGTCAAGAGAAGGAGGCAGTCAGGAGAAGAGAACAGAAAAAGCCAGCCAAGAGAGCAGGACAGAACAGAGCAGTCGACAGAAGTCGGGGGAAAACAGACGGTCGAGATAGGTGACTGCTAGGATGTGTGGACCCAGAGACCGGGTTGGCCAACGTGAGAGGATGAGTCAGTATTCCTGGTGTCTTTGTGGGAATTTCGCTCGAATACACGCTCACGATAGCCTGCAGATGCACAGAGACCTGCACAAAAGTGTCACAAACTTCTCTCTTCTTGCGCTTGGAGCTAACCCAAGTCCGTGTTTGTTCTCTTTTCTTCCACCTTCTCGGCTGTGTATGTTGTGTTTTGTGTGTCCGTAAAGAAATGTGAAATACTCCTGGCCGGAGATGAGAGAAACCACTAGACGATCTGATGGCTATGAGTGGTTTAGGAGGTTGAGATAGCGGGGGTCGGCCAGCAGTGTATTGTCTCAGTAGTATGCGATCCTTAAAATTAATTATACAAATTTTCTTATCGATGCACTAGTTACATCTGCTATTGAAGCTATTCGCGTTAGAAGACTGCCTATTTTCCCATTTTATTTGAGGGGTTAGCCTCTGATCTTTAAGGTTTCAAAAATATTTAGATAGGGCGGTTTGGTTCCTAAGTCAGGGATCGGAGAAAGAATGAGAATTAATTTTTATTTATTGCGGACTTTTTGTCCTCATCTTGGTAGTTTTTGTGTTGTTTCTTCTTTCACTACGTTTCGACCAAATTTCACCTCTGGCCTTCTTCAGGTGATTTTTACCGTGACCTCGGATAGGAATGATGAGTCTTTTAACCGTATCCCCAGTAATTACTGCCTTCCATAGTTGTTGTCTATCGCACCACGTTTTTGACCAAGTAAACCTCTGGCCGGCTTGGGTAGGATTTGAAACGGCTATCTTCTGACAATGCTCACCTGGAACCGTAGAGACTCAACGCCTCTATCCACTGCGCCACGGGCCCCAAAGGGCGATCAAGGATGGATTTTTTGGTTTTATAAATCCTTATCTGGTCTTCCATAGTCGGGTCTGTACCGAATTTTTGTAATTGTCTTTAATTGGAATCATTTTGAGATGAGGCTTCTTAATCTGAGAATTAATTCTCAGATTAAGAAGCCTCACTCTCAAAATGATTCCAATTAAAGACAACTGGAGAAAGAATGTCTGGTTATACAGACCTTGCTTCCAATTTCCGGCGGAGATACCTTTATAAACCCTCTCCCCATCATTATTAATTTCCATGAGAGAAATGCATGTTTGGTACATGACGTATTTCGATTTGCATCGTCCGCCCAAAGAGCATTCCCATTTTCTCCAACAGTTACAGGACACCTCACCTGGCCCCCCACTATTCCTATTTAATTCGTCTAGTAACCTCCTGTTGTGGCTGTTTAAGATACAATGCATATTGTTTGTACAAGAGTAGCTAATTTTTACGGTGTTCCTAATAAAATTTTTCCTTAATGGATTGTCCCTATTAAAGTGCTTATCCAGGAGATTTCGGAAGTATTTACCTATGTTAATGTTGGGAAGTTTACAGAACTTCGGGTTGAACCAGATTACTCTTCTATACCTTTTCCAGTTCAAAATGGGAATAGTTCATTTCAAAATGGAAAAATTATTATAAGTATAAATATAAAAAAAAGGTGCAAAGAGACAATATGGGAGTCCAGTTGTGATGGTTGTTGAAAATGCCCCATGTCACTCAAACATTGTACAAGTTTTTAGTGAAGAAGAATTTCTAGGATGTGAAGTGCTTAGGTTGGGACCATACAGTCCAATGTTTAATCCAATTGAACAAGTATGGTATTTAATCAAAGCTTACGTCAAGCAGGAATTGGCTGCTAAAATTGTGAGTATTCTTGCAATGGAGAGAAGAGATGGCTTGTCAATTACTGAACAAAAGTCAAGAGCTTTGACTTCATTAATTGAGGAAGAATTGGGAAGGGTTACACCAGAAGTATGCAATCGTTTCATAGCTAGAATTCAATCTAAAATTCTTGCAGCTGTAGCATTAGATGTCGTGTTCTAATAAATGAGCTGAAGATTTTTTTTATATTATAAAATGTTAACAATTTTATAGCTAAAATAATTTATGAAATATTTTTTATATTTATACTTGTAATAATTTTTCCATTTTGAATTGAACTACTCCCATTTTGAACTGGAAAAGGTATAGTCCTATTTTTGCCTCGTCTATTTGAGTGAGTGTTTGCCAATGGTCCGGGAGACCGAGTTTCAATCCCATGTCGAGTTATACCAAAGATTCAAAAAATGGTACTTGATGTCGCCTTGCTTAACACTCAGTATTATAAGGTAAGGATCAAGAGTAAAGTGGAGTAATCCAGGGAATGGAGTAGCGACATCCCCTACCCCTCGGTGTAGTAAATAATGAAAAAGGTCACCCCGACTTATTATTAATGTCACCTACTTTGACGAGTGCGTGGATCCCACGACTACTACTTCGTTCATTAGAGACGGAGTTCACTAGGTTCACATACTCCAGCACTAGGAATCTGCTTCAATATCGATCTTGGGTGGTTTAAGTCAATATTTATATGCGTGGGGGTGGAATTGCTCTTACTAGAAGGTTTGAAGGTGCTGTTATCTAAATTATCAAGGAAAGTCAACTATCTTTAAGTTTGAGGCTATTTCAATTAGTAGACCTTGTAATTTAAATGCCCTAATAATCTTCTGTATTTTAGAGGCCTTGGGCCGTTACTATCCGGGATGAAGATAATTCTATCTGCCCGGTAAAGCACCACCTGACAATACGACCCAACGTGTCCAAGATATAAATCCCTATTAAGTCAGCTTCCTGGGCCGAGTCAACGCCTTCTAAGAAGTGCTGGTTTACAAATTAACTCGATATTTTTTAAAAATTGATAAATAATTTTAAAACAGTAAAAACTCAAACACGAGACGAAATGTTTCCGTATAACGCTCTTAGCAGTTAAAAGATAACTCTGAGTGGCCTACTCTGGGTGACGTCACAGCTATGTAACATTTCACTGAGAAGGCATTTTATAACAGAAGGTGTTGGCCGAGTCGTGAGCGCCCATGGGTATGTCGAAGTTGTCCACATGACTTTTCACCCAAGTTCTACGATTATCGGCTAGAATAGATTTCCTATATGCGAGAATAATTTTCATTTCCTCGTCAGTGATGTCCGTATATTCCTTAGTGTGGTTCAGGCTTTTTAGTAACAATTCTATATTAATGGACGGGTAAAACTGTAATATCGAACTGGATAAACGTTGACCTCTTTTTATTCTTAATGTTTTTAAACCAATCGATAGTATCTAGAGAGTTTTTTTTAAAGGTTATATTTAGGGCAACTTAGTATCCTAGACGTAATTCTCTGCATTAAATACTTAAGATACTAAGCCTAGTTCGGTCTTGGTGAGGTTAATTAGTCTGGTCTGTCTCCTATCTTGAAAGTCCTGCTTATAGTCCTTAAATAAAATTTAAGCACATCTTTCTCTTAGATCCTCGTGGTGTAATGGTTAAAGCCATGGACTGCGGAATTGTAGTAAGCGAGTTCGAACTCCAGTCGCGCTATTACGTTCACTTTCGGACAAATACTCTTGGGGAAAGGTATGAACCCCCTGATCCTCCCATCTATGGGTTAAATAGCACCACTACTGTTCTTCTCGGAGAATGGCTTTGGCATTAAATAACCCACGAAGGTTGATATGCCATTAAACAAAGAAACCAAACCAAACCAAACCTTTTAGATCCCCTATCTACAATTTGGAGTTTGTTCACGAATTTAGCTGTATCTCTGGTAATTAGTGCGGGGGTGTTGCTATGGTCAATTCTATAGGATTCCGTTATTTTAAGAATTTACTCATATTCATGTGGGCCCACTTGGTATATGTTCTTGGATTTATTTGCTCTAACCCAAATTTTCCCAGATTTCCTCATTTGTTCACCTGGAATCCATTTTTTGTATACTTGAAATTATTTTTTGTATTAGTCCGAACAGTTCACCGTCAAATGGGTTTAGTTTATGGTTATTGGGAGGTGTCTTCTGTGAATTCAACCTTTTCCCGCCTAGTCTCTGCTCCCGTTGTTAAGCCGAGGGGTTAAAACAGAAGTGGGTCTTCCATCGCATCCTCTTAATGAACTCCACGATCTTATCCGTCAGGGATAGAATGAATTCGTATTTTCCTGGAAACGGGATATTTTTCATAGTGTATTACGGCGTAAATTTATCCAGCACGCACAAAACAGCCGGTGAGCAGAAAAATAAAAAACGTCGTCCGTCTCTCGCCTGTACACTATCTGTGTCTCCCTTGCTGACACAAGCTTCTTTCTATCTGTATTTTGGGCTGACTGCTAGAAACAGATTCTGCCAACAAATAAAGGATGCGTTTATATTTGACTTCTTTTTATCGGTGAGGTTACCAGGGTTAGGCTGATAATTTAAGGGGTATCATCACAACCTCTCAAGTAGTACCGTAATGCTACAAAGTGATCGCCAATAGGGATGAATGGCTAGAGTGAGTCAAGAGAAACTATGCTGTTGGCACGCTTTTATGATGAGCAGTGTATGCATTCACCCAACCCCTCTGCAGTAAGGGTTGGTGTGACAGAAGGACAATTTTCAAGTAGTTTAACAGAATTTTTCCTTCTCTTAGACCAGTTGCCAGACCAAAGTTAAAGAACCCAGTCTGTTCGACCATTTACCCAAATCTATTAGCACTGTGACATCCATTTCACATAGTACTAGTACCCTTAGCTCACAGACCTTCCATTGGACATGTATTCTTAGTGTTATACCTCTCCTTGAGGTGGCCGTGGTGTAATGGTTATCGTCGTAGGAAATGAACACGGTGACACGAGTTCAAATCCTGGACGAGACTGATTGCATTTCACATAACACTAATATGCGTAAATAGTAGGGCAGACTAAGTTCTTCGGGCCTTGGTGAGGTAACTAGTCTAGAAGGAAAACTCTGAATTCAAACCAGTTAAACTCCGCTTAAAAACTGACCTTGTGTTATATCCTGCCCGAGCAGAGGGGTTGGTAAATATGGTTATAACTCCTTGATGATCTCAGTTCGCCCCTCACAACTTAATAGGTTCCTCTTAGTAGCAGCAAATTCATCTTACCTACAAATAGTAATGAACTCAACCTCTGAGCTTAAAATAAACTTTTTGCATAGAGATATCACTTTTTAATGGCCCAAAGAAATTGTCAATATAAACCAATACTGGTTATGACACCAAACTGCATTTGAGGGTTTAAAAAATGTTTGAAAATTATTAGCATTTGATAAAAATACTGAAATCCTAACAGTGTGTTAATTATTTCTATTAAATTTCAGCACTGAATAACCAAAAGAAGATTGATATGCCACCAAAACAAACAAAAAGCTTAACATTTCAAAGTGAGCATTATTTTTGGTATGCACCATAAGCCCACTTTTTCAGACTTTGAGAGATAATGTTAGATACTAATAATAAATAAATAATAATATTGGAGGTGCCCGTGGTGTAATGGTTATCGTCGTAGGAATTGGACACGACGATACGAATTCAAATCCTGGACGAAACTGACTGCATTTCATATAGCACTAATACCCTTGGGAAAGGTATGAATCCAATTATTCTCCCTTATTATGGGTAAATAGTAGAACAGTCTGGGTTCTTCAGCCTTGGTGAGGCAATTAGTCTAGGAGAATGAAAACTGAATTCAAACCTGTTAAACTCCGCTTAAAAATTGACCTTGTGTCATATCCTGCCCGAGCGGAGGGGTTGGGTAAATATGATACTAATAATAAAAGGCTTAATATAGTTTGTTTTGTTTAATGGCACATCAACATTTATGGGTTATTCAATGCCAAAGCTATCCTTATAAAAGAACAGTAGTGATACTATTTCATTCATAGCTGGGTTAAATCGTATGTAGCTGCATCTGATGGCAAGGCTAATGCTTTTGGAGCTCTAAGGAGTGTGAGTATTCTTTAATTGCCATGGGGGGTAGTACCTGTTAGCAATCCATCTATAAGTTAAATACATCTAACCATGTGCAAAAAAAAACCCCTCAAAGACAAGCTAGACAAATAATGTAAATATGAATGTATAATGAATGCAATTCCTAACATCTACGCATAAAATAACCCTAGACATTGCATTAAACTCTCAACAAACACGATTGGGGCTGTAGAATACACTGACTGCATCTCTGCAGAGTGGTAAGGACAGTGAGACTCAAGTAATGCTGGAGTTTTGGGGATGCAGAGTACTCCTTAATTACCATCACTCCCAGGTCCACTCAGACTCGGAGTGGTAGTACTTGATAGAGTCCAATGTATGGGTCAAATAGAACTGTGACATTTAAGTTGATTGCAAACAAAAGACTTATAAACTGAACTGCTTGATAATTTAACTGTGTAAATGACGGTTAAATTGAATTGTTAGTGATACATAGCAATACTAAGAACCATCTAACTTTGCTGACTTATGCTAAATTGAATTGTTAGATATAGAACTGTTTGATCATTCAACTCTGTATCGACAAAATATGTTTACAAATCGTATTTTATATTTATTTATAAAGAGGATTTGGCATTAAATAACAATGGTCGATAAGTCATAAAAATCAAACCTTTGCTTGTTCTGCTTATTCGTAAGGAAGAATTTCCAATGGGCATTAGTCCAAAAGTAAATGTAATAGCATGACTGGAGCTTGAACTCACTTATTACATTGTCACAGTCCAGCACCTTAACCACCACACCATGGGGATTCCTCTTGTTTAATATAGTGACCATACATATTTTTTCTTTGATTGGAATGATAGGTATAACTTGAAACAAAGATTTCTGCATCTTGGAGCAAAGTTTGAACCTGTTTTTTTTTTTTTTCTTTTTTTTTTTATTTGACTTCTTTCATGAAGTTAGGTACAGAGTATTTAAAGGGTTAAAATGACAAATTGGCATTGTTATTTTTATTGACATCAAATTAATTCTAACTCGGGTATCTATTCTAAAAAAAAAAAAAAAAAAAAAAAAAAATTATCAATTTACTCTGTTTAGCTTGGCAAAGACAAGATTGGTGCACTCAGTGAGAATATACATCTTTGGAGACTTGCTTGTTAACCACAAATAAATAGTGAAAATTCATAGAGGTAAAAAAACAAAACAAAAAAAACCCGAAAAAAACTAAATTCAATGAAAAAAAAAAAAAATAAAATAATCATATATATATATATATATATATATATATATATATATACACTGAAAATAAAATCGCAACACATGTCTTAATTACACATGACTCATTGGCCTAGTGGATAGAGTGTTTGCCAATGGTCCAGAAGACCTGGGTTCAATCCCAGGTTGCATCATACCAAAGACTTTAAAAAAAGGTACTTGATACCTCCTCATCAATATAAGGTATGTATCAAGGGTGAAGTGGAGCAATCCAGGGAAAGGAGTAGCACCCTTCCCTACACCTTGGTATTGTAGCTATTGAAAAGGGAGCCTTCTGGTGGCCCTCGACCACGGTCGCCAACTTTACTTTTACAGTTTTTAGTATATATGCTCCCCGCCACTAGGGGTTGAGCACTCTCATGAAGAAATTATTGGTTGCCACTCATTTAATGCAAAGCTCTAACAAATTGAGCACTCTGGTCTCTTTTAGCATAAATGTATACAAAGGAAAATTAATAGATATACATTAAAATTCCTTCACTTACTTTGAGACTGCTGATAACTGTGAGGTTACGTTACCAGGCTGACAAAAAGTTAACTGGCTTTTGATCCCAGCATGAAGCATCTTGTGCATCTAGCCACACTGATGAGTTGTGATACAACAAAACAGAATGTCTCTGGATAGATGACACATACACATCTGTAAAATGTCTATAGTGTAATGGAATAGTGCTAATTCTCTTGGGAAAGGTATTCATTCAACAATCCTCCCTCCAATCATGGCTAAATAGAACGGCAGAATAGGGTCTTTTAACTTGGTATGGCAACCAGTCTAAGAAAAATAAAACTGAATTCAAACTTGCTGGACACTACTTAACAGTGATTAAAAAGTAACTCCTTATTCTAAAATCCTTATAAAATATATATATATGATAAAAATAAGTGGATAAATCAAACAATGGGTTAACTGGTAATATTTCATAATTCACAGAACTTCTGTGAATAAAGAAAAAAATATTACCAGTAAATCCATTGTAAGTGTTTGATTTATCCACTATTCCACTTATTTTTAATCATCTTGTCAGATGGCTGAGCAGTATGACACTAAGTTGGGCGGGTTTCTATCCCAGCTTGAAGCATCCTATGAGTCTAGCCATACTGCAGTCATGATACAATGAAACATTGTCTGTGGATGACAATAAGACACTATATATATATATATATATATATATATATATATACACACACACACACACAGATCAATAGATGCACAGATAAGGGGTATATCAGCAGTAAAGTAAGTAAAGTTGGCGACCGTAGTCAAGGGCGACCAGAAGGCTCTCTTTTCCATAGCTACTACACCGAGGTGTAGGGGAGGGCGCTACTCCTTTCCCTGGATTGTTCCACTTTACCCTTGATACATACCTTATATCGCTGCATGTTAAGCAAGGAGGTATCAAGTACTATTTTTAAAGTCTTTGGCATGACGCGACCAGGGATTGAACCCACGTCTCCTGGACCACTGGCGAACACTCTCCTGAGTACACTATGCAAATGCCCATATGTAGTAGATATTTAGATAAGTCTTCAGTATAGAGGGATGCATTACAGGATGGAATTTTTGTCTTTTTTTTAATGGCATATCAATTTTTGTGGGTTATTTAATGCCAAAGTCATGCTTTTACTTCAGGTTGTTGCGATTTTATTTTCAGTCGAAAAATAAATATTTTTTTTCTTTTTAAGTTGCTTTTTTATGAAATAACATTTGAACACTGAAAAAATAAAATGAAAAATAAAAAAGACAAGATTTAATTAAACTCACCTTATTTTAATAAGTTTCTTGTATTTTTTTTTTTTAATTTATAAAGTTGGTTTCATTTTTTTTTTTGTTGACTTTTTTTTTTTTCCCAAATCATTTTTTTTTAATTTCTTTAATTCAAAGCATTTATTATCTATAATTTTCAGCAGACAGTACTTGAAGCATTACTGAGAAGAATTTAAAAAAAAAAAAACACAAAAAAAAATAATTGGAACCACAATTTTTTTAACCTTTATAAAAAATCCTTTTTTATTATTAGTCCATCTGATTCTCATTAGTTTTTACTGTTTCAGGAATTTGGAGGGAGGGGTGGAATTAAAAAAAAAAATCAAGTTCACTATATATATATATATATATATATATATATATATATATATATATAAGTATGTGTGTGTGTGTGTGTGTGTGGTAAGAATTGTCCACGTTTTTTATTTTTTCCCAAACCCTCCCCCCTCATCTTGTTTAAAATCTTAGAGGTTGTCATCATTTCCGTCATAGCTTTCATAACACCGTAAAATGGAGAATGAATGAGAGTGAAAAAAAACAAAGACAAACAAAATTATTGACAAACATCAAAAAATAAAAATAAATAAATAAAAAACTAAAGAAACATTTGGTACAATGTTGAGAGGAAGAAAAAAAAAAAAAAAAAAAAAAAAAAAAAGATATGTTATGAGAATGCATGAAAGAGAGTAGCATAAAAAGGCTAATTCATTAGTAACCCCCCCCCACAACCAAAAAAAAAAAAAAAAAAAAAATATGGGCACAGATACTTATTCAGAAATAACCAGGTGATGTAGACAGACATTAGTTATAGAAAGGCAGCCCTACAAGCAGTATGTCATCA
The DNA here is from genome assembly GCA_963585895.1 of Sepioteuthis lessoniana. NCBI lineage: Eukaryota > Metazoa > Mollusca > Cephalopoda > Myopsida > Loliginidae > Sepioteuthis > Sepioteuthis lessoniana. Next base: position 11,424 of record CAUZXS010000797.1, on the reverse strand, counting down.
CAAACCCCCAAGACTGGATCCTTTGTTAGGCCAAGAGGGAGACAAGTTTCAGCTGGCTACCCTCAGGATATAAAAGAATGAATAGGCATCGTACAAGAAAAACATAAGAGAGAAGTAGAGAAAGACTTGCTCAAGAAATCAATCATGTTCCTAAAATTTTAAATACCACTTATAATACATTTAGCTTTCTACAAACATGAAAAAAAAAAAATGAAAGAATTACTTCCTAAAAGTCAAAATAAGACAATTCCAAGTGAATCAATTTACATTATGGATTTTACTTAATGTTTTTCAGCCTCCTGGGATATATATATATATATATATATATATATATATATATATATATATATATATATATATATATATATATGAGAGAGAGAGATCTATCACTGCTTTATATATATATATATATATGCCTAGTAGAACTCTTTAAAAACCTATAAGGATGAATTGATAAGTTGCAAATAAATAAAATAAAGGAAAATAGATTTTTCTGGGTTTGACAACTAAACAATGACATTGTAATTAAAAAAACAAAACAAAAAACCTAAAGTTAATTTGCATTTCATCACTGAAAAGAAGCCCCCTTATCCCCCCCCCCAAAAAAAAACATGTAAGTGAAGTGGTCTGCTAAATCTGTTTTTCATCCATCCAAAGAGTGAATAATTTGTCAGTTATATATAAAACATTTTCAAGCCTAGTTTTCATTACGAGTGATGACATTTACATATAGATAAGCAGAAGTGCTAATCTGAGTTTCAGATGTTGCAATCAGTTTTATTGGTGAGTTGAGAACACAGAAGCACCTATCAACTGAAATCCTTTCAAATCATGCCACAAGATACACATGAGTGTTATTTAGTAGTAAGCATGTTAAAAATGAGTGGTATTATGAAAATATGTTCTGAAAACATTGGACAATTTAACCTTTTAAGATACTTAAGACATTATACATCACAAGTTTTTATGACTGTTGGAATATATATGTATACCAAACCCCACTGTGTGAGCAGGATGTGACTCACTGGTTTGAATTCAGAGTTTTCCTTCTAGACCAGTTGTCATACCAAGGTTAAAGAGACCAGTCTGCTCAACTATTAGTTGGATTCATACCTTTCCCAAGCATATTAGTATTGTGTAAAGTGCCACATCTAAGATTTGAACTTGGGTTGCCGTGTCCATTTTCTACAATGATAACCATTACACAAGCAGCTCTCATTGGTATGTAAACAAATGTAAGCAACTACATAATGCCTTATAATACCTGAGCTGACATGGTTTGCTTGCTGGCTGAGCGGTATGATACTAAGTCTAACGTAAAGTTGGGCAGGTTTCAATCCCAGCTTCAAGCATCCTATGTGTCTAGCCACACTGAAGAGTTGTGACACAGCGAAACAATCTGTCTGTGGATGACTAATATATATATATATATATATATGGTGCATAGATTTTGTCTACTAGGATGGTTAATGTGTCATGAAAAAAAAGTAAATTAAAGTTTTCCGATTTATATAACTGCAGAGAGTGAGGTCATTATTGTATGTAGTTCACATTACACAGAATTTACTAAGCAGATTGAACCTGCAGTTCTTTCATGGTCACCCATCTAAGTAATAAGCAGGTTCTTTATTGCTTAACTTCAGTGATGTAGTAGGAACAGACACTTGACTTGAACATACGTTTACATGACAATAATTAAATAGGAAAAAAACATAGGCTAACTCATGAGCTTTTCATTCCAAGAGGGAGTAAACTGTAATGTGTGTGTGTGTGTATATATATATATATATATATATATCTGTGTGTGTGTGTGTGTGTGTGTGTGTTGAATACCTAAAAGTGCCAGAAACTACTTACCTTGGTGAAACCGAGGTAGGTAGTATTATGTAGGTTTCACCTAGGTAAGTAGTATTTACGGATTAGCTTAAGTAACTGTTGGCATTTTTTCTTTTGGCTAGACATTGCAGTGCTGGTTGATTTTTTTAAAGCAGTGCAGAGGTTTTTAATCTTGTCTTTTTTTTATTGAATTACATCCTCAATATCAGTTTGTGTGATATTTTTTATTCTTTTTTTTTTTTTTATTTACAAATTGTATCATCCATTTTTTTTCACATCAGAGTTATAGAAATATATATATATATATATATATATATATATATATATATATATATATATATATATATATAAAAATCGCAAATATATACCAGCCAATCTTTTATAAAAAGATACATTTCTTCTAAACCAAAGTTACCTAGATTTTATTTTTAGTGAAACAATCAAAATGGATATTATTCTATCATATATATATATATATATATATAGATAGAGAGAGATAATCACCATAAGTATACTCCTACCAATCTTTTATAAAAAAGACATTTCTTCTAAACCAAAGTTACCTAGATTTTATTTTTAGTGAAACAATCAAAATGGATATTATTCTATCATATATATATATATATATATATATATATAGATAGATAGAGATAATCACCATAAGTATACTCCTACCAATCTTTTATAAAAAAGACATTTCTTCTAAACCAAAGTTACATAGATTTTATTTTTAGTGAAACAATCAAAATGGATATTATTCTATCATATACATACATATATATATATATATATATATATATATATATATATATATATAGATAGATAGATAGATAGATAGAGAGAGATAATCACCATAAGTATACTCCTACCAATCTTTTATAAAAAAGACATTTCTTCTAAACCAAAGTTACCTAGATTTTATTTTTAGTGAAATAATCAAAATGGATATTATTCTATCATATATATATATATATATATATATATATATATATATATATATATAGATAGATAGATAGATAGAGAGAGATAATCACCATAAGTATACTCCTACCAATCTTTTATAAAAAAGACATTTCTTCTAAACCAAAGTTACCTAGATTTTATTTTTAGTGAAATAATCAAAATGGATATATATATATATATGAGAGAGAGAGTATGAGAGAGCGATAATCATCATAAGTATACTCCTACCAATCTTTTATAAAAAAAATTAAGTTACAAGGATTCTACAAACATTCTACAATAAAAATAGATATTAGGTATTATTTAGTATCAAATTCTATACATCAGAAACATTGTATCTACAAATATGAATTTCTCAAGCAGTTGTGTAATATGTTTGTTTGTTTAATGGCATATTAACCTTCTTGGGTTATTTAATGCCAAATCCATCCTTCCAGAAGAACAGTCATGGTACTATTTAAGCTATAGCTGGGAGGATAAAGGGATTCGAACCTTTCCCAAGGGTATTTGTTCGAAAGTGAATGAAATAGTGCAACTGGAGTTCAAACTCACTATGATTCTGCAGTCCGACACTTTAACCATTACATTACACGAACACTGTTGTGGAATATACTTAAACAGAAAATAGAAAAACAACCATTCAACAAGACAAACTTGAAAGACTGAGTGGAATGCTGCTGTAGAGTTTGATAATAAAACGTTGATTAAACTAGGAATAATAAAGTAAAGGTATCTCTGTGGTTTAGAAAAAAAAAAAAAAAAAAGAAAAAAAAAAAAAGATTAATTTTTATAAAATATGGGCAAATGTGTACTTATTTCTTAGGGATACTGTATGCTTCTGTGTACACTACAAGCAAAAAGCTTGTAGCCATTCTGTTTTTTTTTTTTTTTTGTTTAATGGCATATCAACCTTTGTTCCATAAGAACAGCAGCGGTACTATTTAACCCATAGCTGGGAGGATAAGGGGGTTCATACCTTTCCCAAGGGTATTTGTCCGAAAGTGAACATAATAGCATGACTGGAATTCGAACTCATTTACTACGATCCCGCAGTCCATTGCTTTAACCATTACACCACGAGGACACCCCCTAGCAATCATGTATTTCTTTAAAACATCATCTTCAAATGAAATATTTTTGCATATCTTTTAAAGTAAAAGACAAAAAAAATTTCAGTAACTACAGGACATATGCATTAACTCTTCAGTCTTTCACCATACATTTTCTCAAGAGTGTATGACATAAATATCATATATATATATATATATATACATACATATATATATATATTTTCAAGCAAGTTTTGTTAAAGATGATGGAAAACTTTATTATTTTTTATTTTATTTTTTCAAGACACCTTGTTATTTTTTTCATAGTATCAGGATCTAGATGGTAAAGGAATTGTCCAATATCTTCTGTCCAAGTGCTTTTGACCATACTTCTGGTCGTCATCAGGGGTAGTGTAGTTTTAAGTTAACCGTTAAGTTTTTACCGTCTTAATTATTTGTAGCATTTTGGCAGAAGATATGAGACAATTCCTTTATCATCGAGATCCTGAAACTAGAAAAATAACAAGGAGTCTTGATAAAATAAAATTAAAAATAACAAACAGCACTTTAACAAAATTTGCTTGAATAATAACTTGCTGTATATATATATATATATATATATATATATATATATATAGGCAGCATTTCTTCATTATTACATATTTAATTGAACATAATAGACATTTTTTTTTTGTCTACATATTTTTTTTTGTTGATCTTTTCAAATTGCCGTATTGATCATGATATTCGGCGGAAATTTGTTGATAAATCTTCCATAATTAGTTATTTCCCAAATACTTTCTGCCTAACTTTGGGCCATCATTACTTTGTAAGAAGAGCGTCTGTAGTGTTGTATCATGCAGCGTTTACTTTTTGAATTTGTTTCTATAGTGTCAGTCATTTAAGTACATTAGCACTGGTTTCAAAATTAATTCTGTTAAGTTCTTACAAAGTAGTAACATACATACAAAAGTTACATCACTTTTGTAATACATCCTCCCCTGATGATGGCCCAATGTTGGGCAGTAAGTACTTGGGAAATTACTAATTATGGAAGATTTATCAACCAATTCCCGCCCAGTATCACAAGATCAATATGGCAATTCGAAAGGATTAACAAAATAATATGTAGACAAAAAAATGTCTATTATGTTCGATCATATATATATATATATATATATATATATATATATATATATATATATATATATATATAAAAATACATTTATTATGATTATTTTAAAGGTTCTAAAGTAAGGATAACCTAACTTGTGTCTTCATGTTTCATTTCAATATCAGAGCTTTTTTTGTAGGGAACATTTTGAATAAGAGTATATATATATATATATATATATATTTATTAGTCATAAAAGGGTTAAATCAAACTAATCGTTCTGGTTTAAATCATAAAATAGTCACTGTGTCATATGCCAATGAGTGTGGTGGGGTGATCAACCGGAAATTATCCTCTGCCCCAATATCATTAGGTGTATAATAAGGAAGTGAAAGCATTACTGGGGGGGAAAAAAAAAAAAAAAAAACACCTGCAGAGGAGTCGTAGAGTGAACAAAATGTTCCACACTGGAAAACTAGTGAGAATATGTACAGGCCTCATGTGCTGAGGAGGAGACTCATGCACAGACCAGCAGAGCAATCAGTGCTACTACATTTACCACCCATGAAGGAATAGAATCAAAGAGACAGTATGACTATGTTTTAGTAAAATGTGGAATTTGGGGAAATGGCAAGTTCCTCTCATCCAGACAACTGGCCTCTGAAAGTTCTACCAGTTGTTAAGAAGATTTGATGCATCTGGTTTTTTCATCCACTCCTTCATCACAAGCTGACCACCGATCAGTCCCCACCCCCTCAATATTTGTATTTGGTAGCAGACAACACAACACTCATAATAGATGTAGAAAGCCAACCATTCCATACATTTTCATAAATATTTCTATAAATATTTTGTAAAATATCCAATATATGTCCTCCATCCTTATCTGAAAGTAGATTGTTTCTTTTTATGAATAGTTCCAAGATCCCCACCTCCCTACAAAAACAAAAAAACTTACATGTGATTTTTGATACAGCTACATGTTTGCAGTATATACTGACATGGTGAGATAAATACACAGTCTTCCTAGCCAGACTAGCTCGCAATATAACTCTCTTAACACCTTGTATGTCTTGTAAAATAAACTCTTTTCATTATAAGTTATGATTTGAGTTATTATTTCAATAACCCACCCCAATAACATTAGAATAAAAAACATTTAAAAACCTTATATACTTTGAGTAACTGGAGAAATTCAAGTCAGATCAAAAGAAATGATCTAGATGTTATTAAGAGCACTAAAAAGATTTGGGCTCAACCAAGAAGGTTATGTTGTATAGGTTTGTTTAGTATAGGTTTGAATGAAGTTTTCAGTGTTTACAAAGAATTGTTTGATAGAAAAATGTATAAGATTACAAATCTATCAGACATACTGTCATGTTTCAAGCCACTCCCGATATCGGCCTCAGTAGATGATGAACCTTAACTCCGGACAGGTGGGCAGACATAGGATTTTTGGGTCTGGAAAGTATTAAAAAATTTCTACTATACGAATTAAAAGTTTGAATGACATTTTAGCTATGAATGAAAGTACTACAATACTCACTTAAATTTTGAAATTACAAGTAGGTTAAGGGCAGGTTTTAAATGATGAAATTGCAGGAGGGTTGAAGGAAGGTTGTGCGTGATGAATTTGCAAGAGGGTTAAGGGCAGGTTTTAAATGATGAAATTGCAGGAGGGTTGAAGGAAGGTTGTGCGTGATGAATTTGCAAGAGGGTTAAGGACAGGTTTTAAATGATGAAATTGCAGGAGGGTTGAAGGAAGGTTGTGCGTGATGAATTTGCAAGAGGGTTAAGGGCAGGTTTTAAATTATGAAATTGCAGGAGGGTTGAAGGAAGGTTGTGCGTGATGAATTTGCAAGAGGGTTGAGGGCAGGTTTTAAATGATGAAATTGCAGGAGGGTTGAAGGAAGGTTGTGCGTGATGAATTTGCAAGAGGGTTGAGGACAGGTTTGTATGATGAAATTGCAGAAGGGTTGAGGGCAGGTTTAGATGATATTTTGAATGCCTATAAAGAATTGTATGATAGAAAAATACATAAGGCAAATCAATCAATTATATTGTCACATTTCAGTCCTTTGATACCAATATTATAACAACAAAATTATGAGACAGGCAAACCTAGGAAAAAGATTATATTCTGGGGGTCTGGGAATGTTAAAAAATTAATTAAGATGGAAAGATTATACTTCTGCACTTAATTTATTGGCTGTGCGAGTTTCATGATGTACTGAGCAATGGGTTTTTGTAGATAAGCCAAATAAACAATTAAAAAATGCAGAAATATAGCCAATAGCTATATGTAATTACCATCTTTTAATATAGCTATTTATTAGTATTTTTTAATGAATTTTCACACCAGCAGAATCATGCCATTTTTGCTGGAGATCAAGTGGCAGCAAGTTTTTTTTTTTTTTTTTTAAATGTACTCTCCACATATTCCTCAGTATAATTCATCCCCCTCATGATAGTACTATAGTGACTGGGGGGGAAAAAAAAAGAAAAAAAAAAAAAGATGACTTTCATTTTGAAAGGGCACATAGGTTTTGGGCAGTTTTACAGGTTGCTTTCAGTGCCCACAAAGAACTGTATGATAGAAAAATACACCAGCCTACACATTAATAAAACATACAGTTGTATTTCAAAGCTTCCAAGTTAGCTTAGAGAAGGTAGACAATGAACTTTGACCTTCAACATCAAGGCAGACAGACAGATTAGTTGGAAGTGGGGGAGAGTATCAGGGAATGGTCAATAAATTCTAGCCAGAAAATTAATGATAATTGCTTCTTTGCTTAATGCCATTTTGAATAGGGTGGGGGAAGGATCAGTATTCTTAAAGGTCTTTCATAAAAGCAAAGAGCTACAAAGCAAACTTTCAAAAAATTCAGCAGGGGGGAAGAATACTAAATTTGTAGATTTACAAAAACTAATATCTAAAATTTTGTGACAAATATTCCTAAAATGGCCATTGAAAGAGCTGTTCCTGTGTAGGTTTTATTCTTTCAGGAAAATTTCACAGAGCATTTTGCATTATTCTTCCAGCATCAAAAATTGTTATATAGTTACCCATTTAGAAATGAGCAGGAGGGAAATAGCTTAACTTTGGTTAGTAGGAAATAGAGAGGCACTGTACAACAGTTCGAAGGAACAATATCAAAGCAAGTCTGTCAATATTTACAAGAGTTGGAGAAAAAGATTACATTAATATTGAACATTATATTTTTGGGATAGTCTGCAGTCTTTTTTTCCAGAATGTTTGTAAGTCCATTCTCTGACCATCTTCAGGTGTCTTATTCATTGGTCTACATTTGCTTAAACTCCTGTCTGTTATCCTGATTGCCCTATTGTCAATTTACTGGCTTTCATGTTAAGTTTCACAGCCCTGTTGGCTTCCAAGTTCATTTCTGAAAATTAGCAAGGGAAAAAAATGGGTACAACAAAAGTACCTCGACAATATAATGTAGACAACAGACAAGATTTGAAGCAGAAATAGACCAGAATTGAGGCTCTTCACAAGACTTACAAGGTACATAGAAATAGAGTAAGAAGGAGGCGCTATAGTCGAAATGGAATTAGACCAACAAAAGGGCTCTACAGAAGATGTAGAATTAGTCAAGAACCGGACTCTACACAAAGCAAAGAAATAGACCAACAACAAGGCACTACATGGGACATAGAAATAGATCAATGATGAGGCTTTACACAGAAAAAAAAATTCACCTGGTGATGTCTGGAGAATAGACTGACTGAAACAATTTTGGAAGGAGAAAAAAATGCTAAAATTAAGGATAAAAGTGTAGAAAAAAAAAAACTTTAAAAAAAAAAAACAAACCAAAAAATATTTAATTTTTGTCAAATTTTATAATGGGACTTTTTTTTCTTTTTTACAAATAAAATATTCAGTATCAATCAAAAGTTAGAAATTTCAGACTCTTAGATATATAAGCTGTAAGAAATGAGCTAAGATTGGAAATTAGGGATTTGTTTAGACAAACATCCTTAGTCATTTTCATTAGTTCTACATCCGTTTTTGTATCTTTTAAACAGGGAACCTTGTCATAGAACAGTGGGGATTTTTTTATTTTTATTTTAATCATTCTTCTGTCCACCCAAAGGCCAAAATTGTCCTTTGAGGGTGGCACAACTAAGCTCAAAAGAGCACTACTAATTATAAAGCACTATTGGATACTTATATTTCCTATTAGTTTTGAAAATACAAATGCTGAATACCAACAGAAAAAAAAAACAACAAAAAAAACAAACATGTTCATTCAAGTCTTAAGATAGGCTCAGAGATAATTTCCTTCATGAAGATAAACTGGTTGAAATTTTACTGCTAAAAATATTGGTATATTCAAATCCATAAGCTGAATTTCAAAATCATACAAATAAATAAAGAAAAAAATCATTAGATATTATTTTGATAAATAAATTTTTAATATACATTCTTTCATAACCTGATACAATGTTATTCTGATAATTTTTTAATATATATCTTACATCACCAGTTACAATGACTATAAGCCAATGATGGAAAAAAGTCTTGTAAAATACTTAGTATTATTTGTTTGAAATTATAAGATTAGGAGCCAAAAGAATACTATTAAACTGAATACAAATCCTGTCTGAAATTCATATAAAAAATCTCAAGAAAAACAAATCTTTATTATTGATACTAATGAAATAACCACTTTCCACTTTTTAAGCCTAAATATCATTCAGTATCATTTAACTCCTGAATTTGATTATGTAAAAATAAATTAGTAAAAAATAATCAGTGTATCCCAAGATATATTTTTTTCATAGAAAATCAAGTCAGTGGGGGCAGTTTTGTGCTGTAGTTAGGATATAAACTGTTTTCTTTGTAGCTAGATATTATTCAATGTTTTTATAAAACAATGAAAGTAACCAGCTTTTATAGAGATAAACTGATCCTCTTTCTTGCAACATTAAACAATAAAAATTCTTGTTGTTATAAAATTTGGACAACTGTTTAATTACATTTATGAAGCAATGGTCAAATGTCAATGAATTATCTGCCAATTCCATAATTGGAATATTATTGGACTTAATGCTTGGAAAGGAGTGAGCAGCCCGAATATATTGACTTCCTTAAAACAGAAAGAGAAAATTAAAAAAAAATTTCTGATGTGATTGGCCCCTTTTATGTGAACCCCACCCTTCCTAAAACAAATAAACTTTTTTTTCTTTTTTTTTTTTTTTTATCACAAATGGCAATTATGTCATGGCATATGAAGTAGAAGAAAGAACAAGGGAGATAATTCATGAAATGTTAGACTGGAAAATAATGGCCGTTTTTAATCAAATTTTAATGTCAAATCAGCCTTTATTTAAAAAAAAAGAAAGAAAAAAAAGCTTAACACTATTAACAGTCATGTCAATGCTGAAAATGGTAGTGGTTATTTTCATTTATTTTTAATTAATTACAAAAGTGTCTGTTAATAACAGATCTGATTCATATCTTTTACTGTGCATCAGAAAGTGTCTAAGGATGAAAAAATTCACTTAATAAAAATATTCTTTTTCATAATAAACTAAAAATATTTCCGAATGATTATCTGCTTTTGTGGCTTCAGATTTCAAAATTTGTAACCTCTCCCCACCCAGCTGTGCTCCCATTTCAACCTTGTACATTTTAAGATTGGATATGATATGAAAAAGAAAGCATAAAACAAGGGGTTAGAAAGAATAAAAGCAGTGAATGATTAATGATGTAAGTTGCTTACGCCAACAAATATTAGATAAGGAAAATAATGGCCAGATAGAGAAGGAGAAAAATAGAGGCAGTCAGGAAGAAACAAACCAAGGAAACTAGAAGGGAAAGTGGGGAGGGGGAATAGGGACAGCCAGGAAGAAACAGGAGGAGAAAAAAAAAAAAAAAAAAAAAAAAAAAAAAAAAAAATCAAATTTAAAAAATAAGCCAAGTTTTGAAAAATATACAATGAAAGAGAAAATTTGCATGGAAATATGCTCTTTGAACTTGTCTTTTATACCTGGGAAATTTGAATGCGTAGGATTTCATCCGTCTGTTATTCATAAATAATTGTGAACTGTTATCTATCTGCAAATGTTTCTCTAATACACAGACAAACTTAATATCAAAGACCAACAGACACTGTATATACGGAAGTGGGGAGGGATCTGTTGCCTATCTCATCTCTCTCTCTCTTTCCATGAGAGTTTTTCTCTCTTGAATATTAGTGACAAAGACATTATGTGTAAAGACACACACAAAATAATTCTCTAAAATGGAGGATAGAAAGAGAAAGAAATGGTTACAGTTTTCTTTATATCTCTTATACTTAACCACTTCAATTAAAGAGACGAGATTAGAAAGAAAGGGAGAATGATACATACAACTGCTATTCTATTTTTGTAGTTTTATTCTTAGAGGTCACCAGTTAAACATTTATGGGGCAGAGAGAGAGAGAGAGAGAGATA